>CAUYRT010036280.1:0-23828 GCA_963574885.1 Lepilemur ruficaudatus
ATAGAAAAAATTAGCTGGGCATGGTGGCGCATGCCTATAGTCCCAGCTACTCGGGAGACTGAGGCAGAAGGATCACTTGAGCCCAGGAGTTTGAGGTTGCTGTGAGCTAGGCTGACACCACCACACTCTAGCCTGGGCAACAGAGTGAGACTCTGTCTCAAAAAAAAAAAAAAAAAATGACCTTCCAACAAACAAAATTCAAGGCTTGGATGGCTTTAGTAACAAACGTTATCACATATTTATGGATCAAATAACATCAATTACAGACAGAGTCTTCCATAAAGTAAAAGAAGAGGAGCATTTGGTTCAGCATTTGAAAATCAATAAGTATAATTCACCATCTCAACAAACTAAAAAAGAAAATCTATATGATCCTCTCAATAGACACAGAATAAGTATTTGAAAAATTCAAAGAGTGTCTTGGAAAACCCCACAGATAACATCATACCTAATAGTAAAGGACTAAATGGCTTCCCTCTAAGTTCTAGAGCAAGGCTAGGAAGCCCACTGTAATCACCATACATTGTAGTTAATAATTTAATACAGTAATTATTAATAAGGCCAATTTAATAAGAAGAAAAAGAAATAAAAATCATCCAGATCAAAAAGGAAGAAATAAAACTGTTCCTATTCACAATCATGAGAATGGTTGTCTACATAGAAAACTCAAATGATTCTACATTAGACCAAAATTAATAAATAGCTGTAGTATACAAGATCAATAGTATAAAAATCAATTATATTTGTATATACTAAAACTGAAGAACTACTAAAAATTAAAATTAGAACAAAACAATAGGACCAAAAAAAAACCCTGAAATACTTACATATAAAGCCAAAAAACGTATATTTGTGTACCAAAAACGACAAAACATTGATGAGAGAAATCAAATAAGACCTAAATAAACAGAGAGAAATGAATTAGAAGACTCAATATTGTTAAGCTGTGAATGCTCTATAAACTGGTGTATAGATTAACTCAATCTCAATAAAAAATACCAGCTGGGTTTTTTTTAAATAAAAATTAAAAAGCCTATTCTAAAATTTACATGCGAATAAAAACAACAAAGAAGCTGGAATAGCCAAAAAATTTTTTTTAAAAACATGAACAGAGTTGGAGGGCTCACATTTCTTGATTTCCAGACGAACTGTAAGTTTTCAGGAATCAAGACAGTGCAATATTGGAAAAGAGATAGACACATAGATCAATGGAACATATGGCAGAATCCAGAAATATATATGTGGCCAAACAATTTTCAACAAAGATGTCAAGTCAATTCAATGGAGAAAAGTTAGTCTTTTCAACAAATTATGCTGGAGCCATTGGTTATCCACATGCAAAAATAAACAAACAAATATTGACCATATCTCACACCATATACAAAATGTAATTTTAAATGATCATACCCCTAAATGTAAAGCCGAAAAATCTAAAATGTCTTGATAATCTTTGTGATCCTGCATTAAGCAAAAATTTCTTAGGTAGAACACCAAAAGCATGAACTTCAAAAGAAAAAAATGATGAATTGCATTTCACCAAAATTAAGAACTTCTATTCTTCAAAAGATAGTGTTAAGAGACATGAAGACAAGCCACAGACTGAAATAAGATGTCTGCAAAAAACATATCTTACCCTGAACACCCCCAAAACTGGTATCCAGAATATATAAAGAACTCACAATTCAATTGAAACACAGCTCAATTTAAAAAACAAAAATGGAGAGACAGGGCCAAGGTGGCAGACTAGAAGCAGCCTGTACGTGTTATTCTCAAGGGGAGGATTGAAGGTGGTGAGTGGACACCCATCTTCAGATAGGTCATCTAAGAGAGAGCATTGTGAATCAAAAGAGAGGTGATAGGAGACACCCAAGTGAAGGAGAAGGAAGAGAGGCGACCTGCTCTGTGGTCTGGAGGGACACAAGGAAGACGAGCACACATGTTAAGGGGAAAATCCTGGGGCTCCACACTCCCGCCACCATCATTGCTACCTGAGCTACGGGAGGCACCCTCCACTACAGAAGGCTGCATAAGATTCTGTGCAGCACTGTTGCTCTGGAGAGAAGGCACAGTGGTGACCCACTGGCTCACAAACCCTGGGTACCGTGGCTGGAGACATTGTAAAATTTTAGACCCAGAGCAGTGCCTCTACCCAGGTGTCAGACCCATTTCTGCTGCCTCTCCATCACGCCTGTTGGTCCAGTGAGGGAGAAGAGGCAGGAAGGCCAGGAACTCTCATGAGCTCTGCAGACAGGAGCTGGTGCTTCCACTGCTACTGGGGGACCTGGCTGGGCTGACGCTGACAAATGCTGCCATCTGCAGGTCTGTGAGGTGCAGGCCATCAATTGCCACCTCTGGAGGACATGAGCAGGACAGCACTCATGACACACAGGGCAACAAATGCCACCACCCACAGATGAGTGGAGCAGCTCTCAAGCCAGCTTGGGCTGACAGTTGCTGCTACTGACAGAACTAGGTGGGGCATTCAGTCACTCTGCAATGTGGGGACCACCAATGACAACCACAGGGGAACAACGAGGCAGGAGATGCATGAGAGCTGCAATGTTAAACACTCCCAGTGCATCTGCCCATCCTGTGCTGGAGCCAATACTCCAGAGTAGGACACGAGTGCACCATCCAGGGACCTCTCCTTCTTTGCACTAAGTAGGAGAGTTCTCAGCGGAAAACAGGTGCAATGAAAGCTTATCTGTCTTGAGCTGAGAGAAGAAATTTCAGGTAAGAAGGAACCAGAATAAGAATTCTGGCAACATGAAAAAACAAGCTGTTTCAACACCTGCAAAATGTGACAGTAGGTCTCCAGCAATGAACTCCAATCTAAAGGAAATTGTCAAAATGTCAGAGATGAAATTCAAAATACGGATGGCAAATAAGATGAACGGTATTGAAGAGAAAGTTGAAAACCAACACAAAGAAGCCAAAAAAAAAAAAAAAATAGTGTTGGGACATAAATAAAAAATGAAAAACGTGCTAAAGAGATAGACAACATAAGAAAAGATATAACTGAACTTAAAGAAATGAAAGAGTCATTTGGGGAATTTCAAATACAA
This sequence comes from Lepilemur ruficaudatus, assembly GCA_963574885.1. Classification (NCBI taxonomy): domain Eukaryota; kingdom Metazoa; phylum Chordata; class Mammalia; order Primates; family Lepilemuridae; genus Lepilemur; species Lepilemur ruficaudatus. The sequence goes on from CAUYRT010036280.1 coordinate 3,066, forward strand.
TAGAAAGCTTCAAAAGCCTTGACTAAGCAGAAGAAAGACTCTCAGAGCTTGTGGTCAAGGCTTTTGAGCTAGCCCAAAGATGCAGAAAATAGAATAAAGAAGAATGAACAATCACTCAGAGAAATATGGGACTATATGAAATAAGCCAACATACAAATTATAGGCATCCCTGATAGAAAAGAAGAAAAAGCAAAAATCATGCTAAATCTATTTGAGGGAATTATTAGGGAAAATATCCCTGGAAAACTTCCCTGGTATTGCCAGAGATTCAAATATCAAGTTACAAGATGGTCATCAAACACCAAGAAGATTCATAGCAAATAGGACAACTCTAAGACACACAGTCATCACCCTGACCACAGTCAAAATGAAAGAGAAAATTCTACAAGTTGCAAGATTAAAGCAACAACTAACCTACAAAAGAAAACCCATCTGGCTCACAGCAGAGTTCTCAGCAGAGACCTTACAAATCAGAAGAGAGTAGGGGCCCATTTTTAGTCTTCTTAAACAGAATAACTGCTAGCCAAGAATTCTGTATCTTGCAAAAGTAAGTTTCTTAGATGATGGAGAAATAACGATGTTTCCAGACCAGCAAACCCTAAGGGAATTTGTCACTAATAGACCTGCCCTACAGGAAATAGTCAAAACTGCATTATACATGGAACAGGCACAGTAGATCCCTACCAGTGTAAAAACATCCAAAAGTTAAAGCTCACGGCTCTAATAAAAACAATAGCACAAGAGGGAAAACAAAACAACAAGGTATCATCCAACATGATGAATAGAACTGTATCCCACATATCAATATTAACACTATACATGAATGCTAGGATTGTCTCACTTAAAAGACGTAGACTGATTGAATGAAAAAAGACACCCCAAGTATATGCTGTCTCCAAGAAATACATCTAACTCACAAGTACTTGCACATTGAAGGTAAAGGGATGGAAAAATAATTCCATGCAAATGGAAACCAAAAGCAAGCAACTGTAGCCATTCTCATATCAGATAAAATAGACTTTAAATCAGCTATTGTAAAAAAATTAAAAAGACCAAGATTGTCATTATATAATGGTAAAAGGAGCAATTCAAGAAGAAGACATAACAATCTTATATATATATATATATATACACCTAACACAGGAACTCCTAATTCATAAAGCAAATTCTACTATATCTAAGCAAAGAAATAAACAGTAGCATCAAAATTACTGGAGATTTCAACACCCCACTGACAAGACTGGACAGATCATCAAAGCAGAAAATCAATAAAGAAATACTGGACTTAAACAGGACTCAAAACCAAATGGAGCTACCAGACATTTACAGAACATTCTACCCCCAAATTTCTGAATATTTATTCTTATCATCAGCATATGGGACATTTTCCAAGATTGATCATATTTTAGGCCACAAAACAAGTCTCAAAAAATGTAAAAAAATCAAAATCATACCATGTATCTTCTCAGATCACAGTGGAAAAACACTAGAATCAATGCCAAGAGAAGACCTCAAATCTACACAAAGTCATGGAAATTAAACAACCTGATTCTAAAAGATGCTTGGGTCAATGACAAAATTAAAATTGAAATCAAGATTCCTTGAACTGAATGACAAAGGAGACACAAGCTTTAAAAAATCTATGGGATATGGCAAAAATGGTTCTAGGGGAAAATTTATAATCTTAAATGCCCACATCAAAAAGACAGAAAGATCACAAATTAACAACCTAATTTCACATAAATTTGGAAATGTTGAGGAAATGGACAAGTTCTCGGAAACACAAAACCTCCCAAAACTTGATTAGGAAGAAATAGAACTCCTAAACAGACCAATGACGGGCAATTAAATTGAAGCACCAATAAAAATCTCCACTCCCCAAAAAAGTCCCATACCAGGTGGTTTCACAGCCAAATTTTATCAGACCTACAAAGAAGAATTGGTACCCATACTCCAGAATTTATTTCATAATATCAAGAAGGAAGGAATCCTCCTTAACTTATTCTACAAAGCCAGTATCACCTTGATACCAAAGCCAGGAAACGACAAAACAAAAAAGAAAACTATAGACCAATACCCCTTATGAGTATAGACGCAAAAATTCTCAATAAAATTCTAGCAAACTGAATTCAGTAGCATGTCAAAAAAATAAAGTGGGCTTTATCCCAAGGATGCAAGGATGGCTCAACATACATAAATCATAAATGTGATACACCACATAAATAGAAGCAAAAATAAAGACAATATGATCATCTCAATAGATGCAGAAAAAGTATTTGAGACCACAGCTTGGTTTTCTTTTCTTTTTTTTTAAGTTGTAATTTACAGATCATGTCTTTACTCCATTTTAAGTGTACAATTAAATGGTTATTAGTAAATTTACCAAGTTGTACATCTATTCACATAAATCAGTTTTAGAGGATTTCCCACCCCCCATTGAGACCCCTAATACCCATCCCCAAATACACTTCAAGCATGCCCCTCCCCTTCACAGAGCTCACCACATCCCCCGGATGTGGGTCCACCCCCCACCCCCAAAATCCCCAGTGAACACTACCACCATTTAAGCACCATAGTGTCAATCAGTCAATACCAATTTGATGGCGAGCAGAATTCTAATGCCTGTCCTGACTCTGGGTGAACTAAGGAGCTCAAATGGCTCTCAGCATGAAATCATCTCTGGTATGAAGCGAGTCCATTCAGCATGGTTCCCAGATGCCCTTTAACAAGCTCTAATTTGAGCCAGGTGCTCAGACATGATCAACTCACTGTCCCTGACTTAGTCTGAGCTGCTGCCCCGGTGGCACGTCCATTTTTCTGAGCGCAGAGAAGAAGCAGTCACTGTATTATTGTCAACGGTAATTAGCAGCTCTACAGAGGTCTGGCCCTGAAGGGGTCTAGTGCTGTCTCCTCGCTCCTGCACAGAGCCGCATTTGTTGCTGCCCACAGCCAAAGGACTGGTCTTTTCCTTGACTCTTTGGAAATCTGAGCAGGATTAAGGACCTCAGGCTGCAATGACAAAATGCACTCTGTACCCATGTTAATGGTTTGAGGCCCCCAAATTCTGAGTGATCTAGTCATCGACATAAGGACACAAAAACCCCAACAAGGAGGGATATTCTATTTCTCTCCTAGAGTGATTCCTGTGGACCTCCTATTGTTCTCAAACAAGAACAGCCAAAACCCAGAAACAGAAAGACAAGATCAGCCATTCCAGAAATCAAAAAGGTATTGAGTGGTGGGGGTGGAGGGCTACAACAGCAAACATATGGAAGAATTTTTAGTTATGGAGGAAGGAAGCCAAACGCAGGGGCCATTATTTCAATTTTCTTTAGTTTGCAGCCTTACGAGATATGCCCAGGAAATACTTTATGCTAATTGTCATCTTTCAAAAAGCTGGAAAATCTTTCAAAACTAGAGGAAAGTAAATGTGGCTTAGAACTGTAGGTTTTCCCTGTCCTTCAAACTAAACTACATTGTTTCTCTACACAGGATTTAACTCGTTTGAAACCATTATATGAATAGACAATTTCACCAAAATAATCAGAATATATGTGCTGTGTAGAAATCCTCATGAAGTTAAATACTGAATGAGAGAATTTTATATTAATAGAACACTGGGTTCATTCACTCGTGAACATTTTGGAAATGTAGCGGATACCTTCTATTAAGAAGACCATTCTGGTCTTCTGTTAATTTCCATGGTGCTTCTTGGCCTATTTTCACCTTTTTCAGTTGCATTCTCTGTAGAGAAGCAATTTAGCTGGAAAAAAAAAATAGACCTGAATTTAGAGCAACTCCTTTATTTTCATAAGCCTTACATGATTTCTGACTGATATTTCCATAAATGTAATCTAAAATTTCCTAGGGAGAAACATCCTTATGTAACATTTAAAATTTTTTTTCACATTCCTCTTTAGATTTAGATAGGATTGTATTAATCTATATTCACAGTCATCAATGTGAAAATTGTACTATTTCTATTATGAAGTCATTTTAATCATTTCCTTAAGAAACATAAGGTATGGAGAGTTTTCTTTGATCTCAAGGAAAGCCAATCAAAGTCATAGAGAGCAAAAAATCATCTCAGGCACACAGACCCCACCATCTCTTCAAACATAAATGCAAGTTTGGGACTGTGTGTGTGTGTCTGTGTGTACACGGACCTGGCCAAGGCAGGGCACATTTCAGAGCAAGTTTCAATTGTTCCAAAATGTTAAAGACAAAGCACAATTAAAGGTAGAAATTTGAGTAATTTTATCTTAACAATACCTCTACTTTTAAGTTTAGTAGTAATATTGCCTTTTAATATGCTATTGCTTACCCAGCATTCTCCTAACTTAGCCTTCTTCTTAAAATTTCTATTATCAAAATTAAGTGTACCTATTACTTATACATTTATCCGGGTTACAAAAATCATTATATAATTTGCTACTGTCAAGAAATAAATGTAACATTATCACAAGTGGTAAGGAGAATTGGACAACTCACAGTCTCTTGGCTCTGAAATCACTTGTAATTTTCCAATCCTTGTGGTGTCAGAGTAAATCCCTCTCGAGGCTCAGTAAAGAACCACATCAATTCCCATAAAGAGCCTCAGTGGAGCAGGTGCTGGAGTAATGAGGACAGGAGCGCTGGTGGCAAAGGACCCTCAGTGGACACCATTAAGCACTGGCCTGAAAGACCAATGGGAAGTGAAAAGAGAGCTCACCAACTTGTGCCTGTGGGATGAATTAAGCCCATCGTTGGGGTATGCAATTTTTTAAAAAGATGACTAAGGGGCCAGGATTTAAATATTAGCAGATCTTACCTACACATCAAGAGTTCTGGCTCCTTTTACAAAATCAGACAACCTGAAAACATAGGGCATGCATTCCTACCTGGAAACGCTAAGCTGGCAGAGAGGAGCCCCGTCCCCTTAAGAGGCGAGCAGTGCAAGATCTTTGGTCAGTGATATCTCTCAGATCTTGCCTGTCTCATTCGTGTTTTCCTCCTGCCACCTATAGGCGTGGAGTTGGCTCTGTCCTTAGAGAATGCCTGGCCCAAACCACTAGCTTGGGTATGAAATATCTTGACCAACTACATGATGATAGAAACTAGAATTGACCTCAATACCCTTCAGCTAGCAAAACTCTACCCAGGCTTAGGTGTTCTTATCTCCGAGAAGCCTTCCTTGCCCCTCTGAAGATGAGTCTGGTGTCCTCATAGCCCCCATGCCTCGTATGCTGCTCTATCACTGTGCCTTCCATGTCTCAGTACCATAATCTCTTAATGAATTTGCCACCCACAGGTCCTACAGGGATACCGGGATAAATACATTCCCCAAAGACATGAAAAGATAAGAGAAAAAATATGACAAGATTCAAATATTTGAGTTCAATTAAGGAGATTAAGAAGAACTTCTTGGAGCAACTGATACCTGAAATACCTTGTGAAGGTTTTCACAGGGAAGACGAGGCCTGCTGTGCATTCCGGGAGGAGGAAGCAGAAACCAGAAGAGCATTTAGGCAACAGTGGGTTTGTAGGGTGTGTCTGAAGCACAGGGAAGGATCATGGATGCGGGGCTGAGAAGCGGGCGTTATTAAATGAGTAATGAGAGCCCTCTGGAGGTCTCTGAGCCACAGAGTGACTTGCTCAGTGCGGGGCGACTCTGGACTAAGCAGCAGGAAAGATCAAAGAAGAGAGACATAATGTGAAAAGGAACAAGCATTTGCTGAGTGCGCCGAGCCTGTGGTATACGCTTTTTATCTATGGTTTCATTTTATTAGCACAGCTCTGCGAGGAGGTTGCTAGGATTCCCGCTTTACTTACAGAGGGGGAACGTGCAGACACAATTGGTCACATAAATTGCTGAGCTCTCTATCTCTGTGACCTTCCTGTGCTGCCCGTAAGCATTTGTTGTATGGTGTAGACAGCGATGAACAAACAGATGAACGAATGAATTGATGTGTGTACGGATGGAGGCAGCACTGCATCAGCTCAGCCTAGTGCTAAACCCATATTCTTTGCCTTCCACTGGGTAGGAGACATTTCAATCTGTCATAGGAGGCTCAGGAAGGGTGTGACCTGGGGCTGCGGTGCTGAGAGCGGATGGAGGCCAGCAGGAAAGAAGCCACACAGCACCGATGAAATCCTACTTAGGGTGTTCAACTATCCCGATTTGCTGCAGACCAAGGAGTTTCTGGGATTGCGGGACCCTCAGTGGTAAAACCAGGACTGTTTATTCCCCTCACTGGGCGCTCAGAAGAAAGAGCCATATATTCTAAGGTGGGAAGGAGAAATGCCAGGAAAGCCTCAAGAAAGAAGTAATGCTATAACTGGACAGCCAGTGGTCCTAAAACGGTAGCAGGCACCAGAACCCCCAGAGGGCTTACTGAAACAGAGTGCTGGACCCCAACCCCAGAGTTTCCAACACGAGGTGGGAGCCCAGAATTTGCATTTCTAACAGGTGATGCAGCTGCTCCAGAATCACACTCTGAGAGGCTCTGCCTTCAGGTGGCCTCAACTCATTTGCTGCTCAGGGTGACCTGGTGGGGTGGGCTGGAACACCTGGAAAGGTCTGAGAGTGACTGCTGGCCCATAGGGCTGTATGGTCTCAGGCTAGGGAAGAAATAGAAATGGCCATCACACCAGACACTGCCTTGGGGGTCCAGTCCTTGGGGATTTATCTGTATTTCTTTGTCAAATCTAACCCTAAGGCTCTAATCCTCTATACATCCTTGTATCCCCAGAGAGCTTTTATGCATAGTGACTCCTATCCTGACACTACAGTGTTTGTGACATCAGTCCCTTCTATCTATACAGAATCATGAAAGTCCTGCCCTTTCCAGTCACGTGCTATGCGCTGCTTATCCTGTGATCCTGAGCAAATGGTTTATACTTCCTAAAACTGCTTTTCTAGAAGCCACCTTGTTCTGGTGTTTACAGAGATGCCTCTCTATACAAGAAGAGCTATTTGCTTGTAATTAACAATTTCCCCAAAGCACCCCTGGTCTTTATCTGTCAGTCTCTGGATTAAGCCAGAGGTTGCTTGCATTAGCTTTTATGCTTAACTTCTGAGGATGAAAGTTGGATATAGACTACCAACTTTTACAAAAGAGATTAGAAGAGAAAAGCTTATTTTTATGTGTTCTTAATAGTTTACAAAGTACTTTCATAGGTCACATCTCACTTGAACCTTACAAAAATCCTCTGGGTGTTTCCCATGTTTTACAGATGAAGATAAAGTGATATATCCCAGGGTTTCCAGCTAAGAAGCAACGGAGTTAGGACACATCCTCACCTCTGCACCACTGTCTGCCTTTACCAGTCATGAAGGCAGAAGTCTAACCAGCTGCATCCTTTAACACACACATCATGAAACGTACATAATTCTTCTATATGAATGTCAAGCCTGTGAATATCCAGATCCCAACTAACCCTTCCAACTCTCATCCCTGTTGTGAATACCTCTGTCCTAAACCACTTTGTATCATAAATTTCACATGTACATTTCTATTTTCCCCAATTAGATAGTAAGTCCTCACAGATAGTCTTGCATTCCTTCCATCCTACCTAAAACCCCAGAACAATGCAACATACATAGCAGGAGCGCAGTGAGCACGTGCTGAACACTAAATTGCTGTTAAATAAGAATCTTGCCTTCTTGCAGCTCTATAAACACCAGACAGGGTGAGATATATTGCAGTTTCCTACTGCTGCTCTAACAAATGACCACAAACTTACTGGCTTAAAACCACACAAATCTATTCTCTTACAGTTCTGCAGGTCAGGAGTCTGAAACGGGTTTCACGGGGCTGAAATCAAGGTGTGGGAAGGATTGCATTCCTTCTGGAGGGTTCAGGGAATAATCTCTTTGCAGCCTTTTCCAGCTTCTAGGGGCTGCCCACCATTCCTTGCCTGAGGCCCTCTTCTTCCATCATCAGAGCCAGGGCTTGAGTCCGCACGTTGCACCACTCTGACCTTCTCTTCTGCCTTCCTCTTCTGCCTTTAATGGTCCTGTGATTACATTGAGCCTTCCTGGATGATCCATGATAAACTCAGCTGATTAGTAATCTTAATTTCATCTGCAACCTTAATTCCCCTTTGCCGTATAACGTAACAGATCTGCAGGTTTCAGGGGTTATGATGTGGACGTCATGGGGGGAGCATTATTCTGCCTATCACACTGAAGCAGAGAGTAAAAGGTGGGAAAAGGGGCACAGAACTTGGTAAAATTGACATAAACATAACTCACTGAAAGCACCTGCTACCAGGGCTCACTCTTTGAGCACTTGCGAACTATCTGAGTCTGTGCTAAAGGCCTAGACACCTGTTGGGTATGTCATCCTCACATCAATCTAGTGGTATTGGTATTAGCCCTAGTTTACGATTAGGAAACAGAAGCAAAGAAAAATTACGTGACTTGCTTACGAACCATAGAAGTGTTAATAATAGAGCCAGGATGGAGGGGAGCGGAGGGGGGTCCTCTTCACACCCATCTCAACTCCATTCTGCTGGCCACACACGGCTTTGCATTTCCACGGGTCCTCTCTTCTGTAACTCCCAGCCCAGGCCCTGCATAGCTACAGGATGAGAGGTAGGGTAAAATGAGACCTGGCAAAACCCTCCAGCAGGTAACTCTTAGGGGATTTGTTTTTCCTCTTATTCTTGTTGTTCAAGGAGACAGATGATAATTAAAATGTCAGAGCCCTTCATGCTTCCCTGATCAAGATAACTACTTTACCACAGGTGATAGAAAGAAAAGGAGGGAAGTGTCTGCTCCGGGGGGGAGGTAGGTAATGACTATGAGAAGGGGCAAAGCTGGGGAAACCGAGCCCCTGAGTTCAAGGGATAGCTGTTTGAGGCTCCAGCGGAAACAGGGTGGGTGCTCACCATGGGGTCTTCAGGGACCTCCCTACTCCATCCCTCTTCCCCAAGCCCCCATCCCTACCAGCTCCATGGGAGCCAATTCCCAGAGGACCCATCCAACAGCTTGCTAATTCCATCCAATCTCTCCAATTCAGTTAATTCCCAGTTTCAGTAACAGAAGCAGCAGCTGTCAAGATCGGCAGCTGTGTTCTCTGTCTCTATGGCGCTACCTCTCCCCCTTCCCTCTTCGAGTTAACGGAGTGGATCACATACAACTTTCTAGGGGAAAAAGAGAAATAAAAGTCCTGGGGAAAAAATGAGAGAAAAAAGGAGAAACAAACTCATAGAGCATGAACATGTCAGGTTGGCTGGAGGGAATGGGGAGAATTCTTCCCCAACCTCCGCATCCCAGTTTGACATTAAACAACCTCCTCAACACCCAAGTGCTCTCTGGAAGTTAATTCTTCGCAAACACACTGTGGCAAGGAACGAGTTTTTAAAATTCCAATCTGTTGTGGACCAGTTCATGGTTCTACCATGCGTGACTTAGTGTGCAACCTCACACCACGTGGGACACCCCTAGTGCAACAACAGCTGGACTGGCCTGCACCCTGCTCAAGAGACCACGTGTGTGGATGTCAGGGCAATGGCATGTTGCTGTAAAAGTCCCTACGCACTTTCACTTTCTGTATTTATCTCAATTGACTAAGTAGCACTGTCCTAGGAACCTCATTGAGAAAGTGATCTGCACAAAGGTTGAAGGCACGTTAGTCTTGTGGATTTCTGGAGGAAGAGTATTTCAGGCAGAGAAACAGCCAAGACAAAGGCAGGACCCAGTGTGGCTAGAGCTGAGGGGGTCAGGTGGGAGTTAAAGATGAAATCTGATAGGAAAAGGAGGGCAGCAGGTCATGCTGGGCCCTACAGTCTGTTGAAGATTTTGACTTTTTGAATTGTAGGGTTTTGAGCAGATGAATGGTGTGATCTAGCTACAGGATTGGGGGGCAAGAATAGAAGTGAGGGACCAGCTACCCCCTACAATAATTCAGGCAAGAGATAATGGAGGCACAAGCCAGGGTGTCAATACTGGGGGATAGACCAGAGATCTGAAGATAGAGGATGGAGAGTGTTCAAGAGAAAGAGAAGAGTCAGGGGTGGTGGCACAGTTTTGGCCTGAGCAGCAGGAAGGGTGGAGGGAACATCACTGAGTTGGGGAGGGCAGCATGAGAGAGTATCAGGAGTTTAATTTCTGACATGCTGAGACGGAGATATCCAGTACACCTCCTAACAGAGATGATGGGCGCGGAGCAGCAGTCGGATAGGCACGTCTGCAGTGTGGGAGAGACGTCTGGGCTGGAAATATAGATGAGGGAGTTGTCAGTGTTTAAAGCCATGGGATTCAGTGAGATCACCAAGGGAGTGAGTTTAGAGAAGAGGGCACTCTGAGATGAACAAGAGATCAGGGAGAAAAGGAGTAACCATCGAGGGGAGGGGAGGATGGAAACCAGGAGCGTGCAGTGCCCTGAAAAGCACAGGGAGGAATGTGCTGGAAGCGAGAACTCAGGCACTTTGCCAAACTTCTCTTTCTGCATCTGCTAAATGGGAATTCTAGTGCTTCACGTGAGGTTACTGTGACGATTACGAATGAGTTAATCCGTCTAATAAATATGCGCTAAGTATAGTCATCGTACTCCGTGTTGGATTTGAGTAACAGAGTTCCCGGCCTCAAGGAGGCGGTTGCATATCTGTAAAGCACCTAGCTCAGTGCCTGACCCCAGAAAGTGCTCAGTAGATCATTTTTCGCTCAGAATAATAATTGCCTCTGTGTGGCCTGTGTGGATTCGCATGCTCCTCTGCTTCTTGAGGCCAATTAAAATTATTTAGTGCTCATTAGTCGGTGTGGGTAAGCAAGGGAATCTTCTTCCCTTTCCCCACCACTGCAGCCATTCCAGCCGAATGCTCTGGTGCTCCACGGAATACGTGGATCTCTCTCTTGGTTAGGGAATAAGAAGAGGCCACGTTGGCGCTTAGTAACAAATTTTACCTGGACTGACCTGAGAGCCTTCGGGGCCTGAGGCCACCCCAGGGAAGCCAGCAGCCCCATGTTACCACGTACACAACTCGGCCCCAGCTCTCCTAGAGTTGAGGTAAAATAAGGCAAAAGGCAGTTTCCCAAAGAGGCACGAAATCAAGGAAGGGAGGCCTGAAGCGTGCTGCGTGGAGGCCAGGCCTGCTGCTTCATCTGTGGCCTGTGGAGAGGATCTGGGGTGTTCGTTGCACGTGTGTTCCCAGAATGTGCACAGGGGTCTGTGCATGTAAGGGAGAGTTACTCCTATTTTCCCACAGGCCAAGCAGTGGTTCACTGGTTCACTTGACCTGGTTCGCTTTCAGTCTCCAGGCAGCAGCCTGGGTCCTGGAACCGTGCCTTCTCCTCCCTTCCCCGCTTTTCCTCCAATCCCCCTGTCTATAGGCTGGAGCTGACACCAGGGCTCCACCGGCCAGGTAACCAAGGTAACCAAAAGCCCCCGGAGTCACGAGCTGGGCGCAGTCGAGGTGGGCGGCTCCCCCAGCTGTGTTCCGTCTCCCCTGACGCTGCCCTGCCCATCGGGCTGCCGGGGGAGGCTCCTTGGAACCTGCTGTTCCCTTTATGGCTCCGGGTGACATTGCACAGGCAGTCCAGTTTCCCTCACTACGCCTTTGTTTTGATCTCCGAAAGTCTGCTGAGTTTCTTTCGGGCCTTGTCATGTTAACAAAAACAAATGTAATAATATGCACTTGAAAAGGCTCGCCTGTCTTGATGTTTTAATAAGCTTTTGATTCTACAGGGACCTCTGAGGCTTTTTAAAAAGTTTAAAGTTAATAAAGAGAGTAAAAGAAAAAAATATGAATTGTTTTTAATTATTATTATACAGGATTAACCAAGCCAGTTGTGTATAATTAGACAGTAGCTACCTTGCATCGTGGAGGCAGTAAATAGGCCCACAGGGGGGCTGCCAGAAGGCTGAGGTGTTTACAAGGCACTGGAGATGTTTTCACCAAGCACATAATCCCTGTTGCAGTTACTATTGCTTTTATAATGGATGTGTTCATTACAACCAGAGACTAATATGCGTATCCATCATCTTCCCAGCACAGATGACTCCGGAGTGGGGGAAGGTGCTGGAGAGCTACCATATACCTTGGTGGTGAAGTTATTAAGAGAGCCCATTTGTATGCAGCTTTTTTTGTGGTTTTATTTTTGTTGCCATTGCTGAGAGGAATTTTAAGGAGAAGTTAAATAAACAATTGCCAAAGGAGTGATGATTAACATATTGCTAAGAATGTTTTTTTGGTGGTTGTTTTTTTAATACCTCCAGGAGTGAAAGCAATGGGCCAGGAGTCCTAGGGCTTTGTCATGAACCAGCTTGTGACCCTCAGGAATTCATTCGTTAATTCAACATTTATTGGGTGCGGCCGTATGCCAGGCATTGTCTTAGGTGCTGGACACAAAATAATGTGGGAGAGAGACTGGACTGTTCTTCCCAGCTGTCCTCAAACCAAGACAACCCTCAGAATCACCTAGGCAGATTTTTTAAATGCGCTCACTGAGACCTCTGCCCGGACTTAACTGAGTTGGGTAGCAGTTCAGAATATGACTTGGACATGTGAGTTTTGAAAGTGTTTCAGTGATTCTGGCAGTTTCTGATAGGAGTGGGAGGGAGTTATAATTAAACAATAAAATAATGGTAAGTGCTATGAAAGGGGAAGATTTTGACTTCTCTGAGCCTCCACTTCTCCATTTCACAATGGAGACAAAACCTGTCCTGTGAATCCACCTTCAGTCCCATTCCCCCAAAAAGCAGACGCTGGGAAGGAGCATGCTCCGGGGAGAAACCATTGTTGGGAGGTGAAATCGACCTGTCACTGGCTGCCCGCAGGAGCGGCTGTGACTTGGGCCAAAGCAGCTCTGTCCAGCCCTCGTCATTTCCTGGAGAGTGAGTTGGCTGACAGTCCCCACCCCACCCCTATTCCCAGGAGCTGGGCCTGAAGGGGGACTTAGGATGTAGGTGGCATGCCACAGCGCCCACCAGAGTATCCCACAGAAATAGATACTGAGCTGGACATTGGGAAGCACTTCAAAAGATACAAGTTATTCATTTTTTATTGTTAACCTATTATTGAATATACTCATGGCAATGGCTTTTGAATTTCATTCATTTTCGATGTGAGAATGACCTGGCTACAAAATCTGTCACTACATGATTACCAGTGTAGATTGGGCTCATCTGGCCGGGCTAAAATCCTATTCTTCCCCCAAAGCTCCACCTCCCAAACCTGTGCACTTGGGCTGAGAAGGTACATTTCCAGGGAGAGAATATCTGATTTTTGACAAGAAACATAAATGAGGCTAGCTCTCCTGCTATGCACTTTAAACAAGATGGCAGATTCCATTTGTCAGCAAACTGCAACTCCTAAGAAAGTTGGTAGTTCTTTTATTTACATTTGTTAAATATTTTTCTTGACTCTCTTACTCAAAGATGAGTTGCTGGAGTTGTGCCATCTCTTCCTTGTCTACTCTGTGTCATCATCTCTTCCTTGTCTACTGCGGAGGACGGAGGTCAGTAGGTTGTTTTTCACAGTGGCAGCAGGGGTGCAAATGGAAAGATACTACCAAGGGGAAGAAAAAAATGATTGACAGTTGGGTTAAACATTGGGGTTCTCCATTGTTTTGGCTGGACACAAATTATTTCATCCTCACATCATGTTTATCCATGTTCCTGATTTTGTCAAACAATCAGGGTGAGAAGTATCAATGATGTTTTCCATTTTACATTTATTTAAAGAGCCATCTCTCATCAAGCTGCTCCATCTCTCAGCATGTTCAAGAATGTTTTAAACAATAAGAAATGCTCCTCGATGCTTCACTGGAGCCTGGAACTTCCTGTTCTGGGAATTGAAAACAGCAAGCCAGTTTGCTGGGGGATAGTAAGCTGAGACACAAATGGGTAGAGCCAGGTAGATACTTGGAACTCAAGAATGCTGGCAGTGAGCCTGGAAGGCAGGTTGGAAATGGGTTTTCAACATATTCACAAGACAAATGTGATTTTTAGGACTTTGAGCTTCAACCACAGGCCATTGTGTTGGACAGATATACAAATAGGTATTTCTATAAATACCTATTTGAGCAACATTTTCATAATATTCTTCCTTCTGGAACTGGAAATGGAGCCATCAGGACAATCTGCCAGGCCTGGGAATCATATTACTTTTGGAACCTGAAAGGAGGCTTAGGAAATGGGACAACTATCAGGATTTAGGGACTAGGAAGAATGAATAATGTCAAAACAGTTTAAGAAAAGATGAAAGAATTACTTTGGAGCAGAATTGGCCAGGAGGAATGTTAATGGTCCGCTTTTATTGTGTTGTACAGAAAGCGAAAGCCACAAAGAGCGCTCCTCCCCACGGTATAACTGTGACGCGCAATAGGAGGAATTTAAAAAGAAAATCTTGAGACAGGCATTAGGAAAGAGACAGAGAACTTCCATATTCCCAGGAGAAAGTGAGCACATTCAAGGCATTTAAAAACGAGGTTGAATTAAACTCTAGGAAATATTTTCTATTGTTGGCAACCATTCTGTGCTGGCCCAGTGGGACAGAGTACATCATCTAACAAGACGTTTTCATTTCTAATTTCTTTAACTCCACGGAAAATCCTTCCTGAATTCTCCACAACTCTCTGTGGTGTTTACTAAGTGAAATAACTTAGTGCCCTCCACAGCCTTCACTAACTCACTGTCCACTTGTTCCTCCAAATCAATAATAAACACATTAAACACCATTGGTCCCCAAACGGACCCCAAATTCACCACACTATTAACCTCTCTCCACTCCAGGAGACCAACAGACACTCTGTTTCCTGCTGCTTAGCTGGTTTTGTAAAAAATCTCCAGCTTTTGACTGCTCCTGCCCAGCTGAAAGGAGTATCTAACTCTGCTCCAGTTCTTTGCTGGTTAACGCCACCCAGCTACCAGGCTGGGGCCCGGGCCTCTGCGGGCAGGGGCTAAGGGGGATTGTCAGTCCATTCCATAGGAGGCCCAAGAGATTGAGCAAGGAAGGAAAAGGAGGTAGAAAAAGTTTATTGTTCTTGCTGGAAACCCAATTGCACTGCCATTTTTCAATTCCATTGAGAAATGTCAATGTTCTTTCCCACCGTCTGGCGGAGGCAGATTTGACCAGGTGTCTCCACACAGAGTGGGTTCTCACAGTTGGGCTGCGTGTGTGTCATAAAGCTAAATAAAGAGCCAGTTCAGTCCGCCACCCCCCTTTGCTTCTGCCGGCCAGACACACTTCCCCATATGACAGGCTTATAAATAGCTGCTAAGCAGCCGGTCCTCCTCTCACCTCCTGACTCTTGTCAGATTCCCCCAGCAGAAGCCCCTGACAGTCATGCAGCTGGGAGCTCCCCGCTTTCTCTTCTTCTCCCCTCCCCACCCTCCACCTCTGACATGAGGGAACCACCTCAATAATGTCCCCTGTAATCACTCAAGAACCTTCCATGGCAGAAGGGATCGTGCAGGTTGGGGGCTGGATTTGACCACTGGAGAAAGCTGTCACCCAACTAGACAAGGGGACAGAAAGTGGTGAGAGTCTCCAGTGAGACGCCAGGCAGCCCACAGTACAGCAGGCAGATGGCTGACCCAGCAAAAATCCCAGGAACCGTTGTGGAGTGAGTCAAACATTATAAATATCCGCGGGACTCTGCTATGCTGCTATCTATATATATACACATATTTGGAAATAGTTTTGGGTGCATAAATATAGGATAAAATGCATTATTATTAAATTTTACAATGTTCCAACAATGTGTTCAGAGTTCAAATGAGGGTAGGATTTAAGATAAGGAAAATACATGAAAGAATCAAAGATTTGGAAGCCAAAACGTAATGAAGACATGATAAAACAGCAGTGGTGTTTTCTTCCTAAATATTGTTGGTTTTTATGAAAAGAAGAGGCTCTAGTTTACAGGGCATCAGAGCTGCAGTCAAGTCAATTTCCCAGGAATTTCCTGAGTGCCCAGTGTGATGTGAGGTGGGCAGAGGGACTGCAAAGAGTTACGCCCTGGCCTCGCCCAACCCACACGAGCAGAGGGCCAGCAGATGTTACAGACGGTGGAAAGGTCAACTTTGCTTTTGGGGAAGAGAGTCGTGGACGTTTGCAGAGAGGACACAGGATAATCTAGGCTATAGGGCTGGCAGGAGTTCAGGCAGGAAGACGCACAAGGTCTGGCAGGGCTAGGAAAACGTGAATGGGTCCACTGCAGCATAGCATGGGGGGGCGGGGACTGGCCCACGTGGGCTGGAGCGGGGGTGCCCCCGCTGGAAGAGGATCATAAGTTGGAGAAAATGAAGCCACTGAACAAAGTGTACAGTGACCACAGGTTAATGCTGAAATTACAGACTTGCCTGTCACCCGAAGAATTCATCCACTTTCTGGTTCACCTCACATAGGCTAATCTGAATGTTTAAATCTATCATAGTTTAAATCTCATCAGATAGTCATCCTTGAACCATGGACCCCTGAAACATTCCCAAAGTACCCTCATGTTTCACAGGAAATATATAGTCTTGGCTGCCATCAAGGAACCCTTCACAAAAAATTTCTGATCTGGCTATATTGGAGCAGGACTCCCTCCTGGGTTAACACACATGTGTGTTTTATTTCACAGGCAGGGCTGAGGCCAGAGAGCAGGGAGGACACAGCTCACCAATGACGGATTGTGGCTTCCTCTGGACGAAGCTCAGGGCTTGACTCCTGAGGCTGGGGAAGGGCAGCCTCGGTCCTTGAACACTTAGGGCCCAGCAGGGGACTCGGTAGTTGGGCCAGGCAGAAACTGAAGATGCTTCCTTCTGATGTCAGCCTAGTGTCACAATCTCTGGGAAGCCTTTCTGGCCCTTTATTATATGTTCTTCTAGTACCATGTACCTTTTCTTCACATCGCCATTTTCATTGCATGGTGACTTATTGACATCTTTTCCGTCCTTCCAGGAGACGATCAGAGGACTGGCTTTGCTTACTTGTAGCACCATGCCCAGCATGAACTAGACACTCAGGGAATAGCTTTAAGAATGTTAAGAGCTATTGTTTATTGAGAAGTTTGTATATTACAATTTAATCTTCAACAACTGGCCCTGTCCTCGGGAGATTTTCCACGACAGGTGAGAAGCCAGATGGCTCGGAGTCCAAGGGTCACCTAGTTCCTGGTAAATTCAGGCAATGACGTTAACTAAGACTGTCTCTGCACACTTATGAAATAAGTAATTAATTGAGCCCATCTTATAGATGAGTAAATGGAGAATCAAAGGAATAAGTGACTTGCCAAATGATAACAAGTGGCAGAGCTGGGATTTGAACTTGTGTAGTCTGACTCTATAGCCCATGCTTTGCCACCTTGCAGGGGCTGGGAGAGGCTGCGTGGTGGGCCTGGGTGGCAGAACAGGAAAGCAGGGTGGCTCAGAGAGGGGCGGTAGAGAGAGGGGCCCACTGGGGCGGGGGCGTGGGGAGCTCCTTTCTCCATTTAGCCTTACGGGATCCAGATTTTTGGCTTCCCCACTAGATCGCCTCCGCCCCAGCTGGACAGGGAGTATTTTAGCTTGTGAATGAGGCTGGTTATCCTTAACAGATGCTGCCCGCCCACTCAGCTGGTCTCCCGGCCCTGAGCGGAGGTGAAGCTGGAGAATGTTTCCTCAGCGTCCCCTTTGTGGCAGGGCCCTCCAGCATCCCGGCAGGCTTCCTTCTTGTCACCTGGTCCAGGTCCTGTCCTGGGGAGCTTTTCCACAACAGGTGAGAAGCCAGGTGGCTTGGAGTCCAAGGGTCACCTAGTTCCTGGGAAATTCAGGCAATGGCATTAACTAAGACTGTCACTGCATGCTTAAGTCAGAAGCATCCCCAAACCTCTCACAGCCTGATTTAGGTGGGTCCCCTGCAAGTCTGACTCATTCTCCATCACAAAGCAGTTTTGTTACCTGTAAGTCTTAGTTTGATACCAAGTGGAAACCACTTTGCAATGTCCAGAGAGTCAAGCTGGCTTCCTCGGTGTGGCTTTCTAAAATGAACCGAACCCTAACCTGCACTAAGCACTCTGCATGTGTTCTCTCATTTTGTTCTCACAGTAACCTGAGGAGCAGGTGTTACTAGTACTTCACTTTGACAGATGAAGAAACCACTGACTCGATGTCACCCAGGGAGTGAATGGTGGAGCCAACATCAAAACCTAGATCTTCCTTAATGCACAGTCAAAGATCTTGGCAACCAAGATATCCTGGGTTAATAGCCCATTACGGTTGCCAGGATACTCTACGTATAATTTTTTACATTTTTGGCTCTTCATAATAAGATTTTTGAACAGTCAAATTTGTCACCTGAAATACTGTGAGTTCATGTGATGATTTCTTTCTTAATTAACAATTTGATTGTTTAATGAATTTAGTATTATCACTTTTGGAAAATGAGAAATAAGTCGACAAATCTCATCTTGGTCTGCAGTCCTAATTCTAAGAGGGCTAATCTTCATCTTCTTAGAGCAAGATGTAAGGGCAAAAATGGAAAGTAACACTGAACAGTTTCACTTGGGGATTTTCTTTTTTTTCCTTTTTGGTGCTCACAACTGAACAACAGCTTTTGTCTAAAAAATTAAATGTGACAAGAAATTAATCCACATTGTGATCTAATTATTTTTAGAATTATGAGAAAAATGTAAGGTGTCTCAACTATTTAATTTTGAAAAGTGTCTATGGAAATTAACTTTCATTACCTTTCATAAGGATTTTAGTTTTCTTGCCATCCTTAAATGGCATGTTCAATAGTTACCAATGTTAGTATTGCTGTCACGTAAGGTCATACGAGGTAGGGTTTCTTGCAAATCCTGACTTTAAAGGACATGTGACATGCTATGGCCTGGACCAGTCCAAAGAGTAATCTCTCAAATTCATGAATTAGAATATAAGTGCTAATCAAAGAACCAGCCAGTTTCTTAATTTCTTTTAAGTCTCTGAAGAATCAACTATTAAGCAAGAAGGAATACCAAACACAGTGTGATTCCTTGTGGTATGTTAAAAGCAAATACCACTCTGACCCTTGAAAATTAGACTAGCATGAGACCCAAAATAATGGAAAAGTGGTCAATGGGAATGGAATTAGTTAGCTGAATGAAAAATATTTGAATTGGGAAAAATGAATTCACAACTCTCACATTTTTATAATAAATGTTTTAGAGATGCTAAGGTCCACCCGTCTGTCCCCTATTTGTGGCTACAGTGACCTAAATTCTGCATATTGAAGTTGATCTTCTAGGAAGAGGATCCAGAAGGCACCAGTCAAACTCGAGAATGTCATCTTGAAAGGAACCTGGCAAATTGTCTACTCTTACGAAAGAGGTATTCATTATACCATTTGGTAGCGAAGAAGTCGTAAGTGAACTGCAAACATGGCACCGGAAGTAGTAGAAATTCTTCTGTGGGGAAAGAGTGAGGGAAAGTAATGAGAAGGAAAAAAACGTGGCCTTAACAAGAGAGGTGCCACAGTGAGTGGTCAGTGGAAAGCATGAAACCCCCAGTTGCTGTCAGAGGAAAGGAAGGAGCTCCAGACACAGAGACGGGGAAGGCCAGCAGATGCTAAAGTTTATTTATCCAACAATTCTGTAACCCCTCTATCACTCAAGATCCTCAGTTCAATGTTAGCCCATGACTACCTGTAATTCTAAACATCCATTCTCCTGAACAACACCTTTAAGTTCCAGGGAAACACTTGTTCGCATCTCTTGCCCTAGGTCCTCAAAACAAATGATGACCACATACAGATGCCATGGAGGCCTGAGGGGTGTCACCTGCTGAGGTGGGAGATGGAGGGCATGGACTCCGCCTCAGCACACAGGGAGGATTTCACTAGCAGAAGCGCTTAGGTAAGAGAAATGACAAATTAATTAACTTGTCAAATTCTTCCTCTCACAAAGCATGAATGCTATGGATTCTGGCGTAACAAAGCACCATTTCCCTGTGGTGCCAAGTGTCCATTTACTTGCTTGCTTCTTTCTCCAGCTGGTGATTCCAAAGTCACACACACGTTAACAAGACACTCGCAACAGTTGCACATAGCTGCTGATGGAAATCACGCTGAAATTTGCATGTATGCACAGGTCTTTATGTAACATGAAGTCTACACTGGATAGGAAAACGAATCGTGAGCAAAGCATGATACTGATTCTGTACAGACAGCTAGATGGAAATTGAGTACCAGAGCTGCTGCAAAACGTTTTTTTTTTTAAAATAAAGACATAAATGTTTAAAAATTAACTATCTAGTCTTCATTTAAATAATTTTTATTTACAATTTTGACATTTATTAATTATAATTTATGCTTTTCTTTTTAATTTTAAGAGCTGTTTTTGAATATTTCACAAGAAAAAATTTTAATGCGGTGAAAAACAGATAACATAAAATTTACCACCTTAATCATTTCTAAGTGCTCACTACTTTTTAGGGTATAGTGTGAGCCGCATGCACCATGTCATATAGCATGTCTCTCTAGAACTTTTTTATCTTGCTAAACTTAAATTCATACTCCTTGAACAACAACACCTCTCCCTCTCCAAGGCCCTGGCAACCACCATTCTACTTTCTGTTAAAAGAAAATTGTTTTCAAAAATGTAAGACAATTTAATTTACTTTAAGGCTTACTTAATTTACGTTTTTATGAAAATAAATTCAAATGTTGTGTCTATGTATTTGAATATGATTGTACCTTAATATTTTAACTCTTTAAACGTTAGTCTAATAGAACACAAATTATATGAGAAATGTTGAATATAACATCTTAACTGGTGATTTTGTTCCAACGAAGGAAAAATAAATTTTGTGGAACAAATCTATAACAGTTTATGAA
>CAUYRT010036281.1:0-16444 GCA_963574885.1 Lepilemur ruficaudatus
ATATAGAAAAATTTAGCTGGGCATGGTGGCACATGCCTGTAGTCCCAGCTACTTGGGAGGCTGAGGCAGAAG
The DNA here is from genome assembly GCA_963574885.1 of Lepilemur ruficaudatus. Taxonomy (NCBI): domain Eukaryota; kingdom Metazoa; phylum Chordata; class Mammalia; order Primates; family Lepilemuridae; genus Lepilemur; species Lepilemur ruficaudatus. Next base: position 73 of record CAUYRT010036281.1, read on the forward strand.
GATCACTTGAGCCCAGGAGTGTGAGGTTGCTGTGAGCTAGGCTGACGCCACGGCACTCTAGCCTGGGCAACTCTCTGTCTCAAAAAAAAAGGTGGTGCTTTTCAAAGAAATATCGCAGTTTAGCAAAGTGTTCAAGATGTAAGTGAAAAAGCAAGAAACAAAAATATACATATGACATAATTTATATATATACAAAGTGATCCCAAGTACACTTGACATCGTATATATCTGTGTATATACGTACATGAAAAAGAGAAGGAATCACACCAAATCAAGGGTTACTGCTGGACAGTAGCATTATGGATGTTTATTTTCCACGATGCATCCACATACACAGAAACTAAGGTTAAATGTTATTAAAAAGAAAAAGGGTATGCCTAACCTGTCATCTGTGCATGGGCTCAGGGCTGCTGGAACGGGGACTGCTCTGGGCGAGCAGGGAAAAGGGCCTATCAGTGTGTCCCTTCCTGGGAAGGGTGAGCAGGAACAAGCCCGTGCATGGACACCCAATAAGCATCTTCGTGGGTCTCAGGTCTGCCCTCCAGTAGATACCTTTAGGGCAGGGGAGATTTTACTGTGTCTCGTCAACTCTGTCAGCTCCTAACAGGCATAGGAGACTGACAGACCCAGGTAGAGATTCCTGTGCACGGCGTGCAGGTGAGAGGAAGAATAAGTCTGAGACATATGTGGAATAAACTCACGGAAATGCCCACAGGCCAACTTCTGCCTGAACTTCAAATAGCTGACTTCTCCCTCAATCCAAAAAATCATCACTTGTGCTTGCCTGCTGGGTCCCAGGTGAAAGATGGTGACAAAATGGAAGCAGCCCCACATTCTCTTGGAATTTATAGCCTGGTCAGGAACAAGCAGACAGACCAGCAAACACATGATTACAAACGGCCGGGCAGCGCTATGGAATTGCAGGCCCCAAGAGACCACGAGAGGAGGCCACACTAACGTAAAACCTGCAGCACAGGAAGAGCCACCCGCAGAGAGTGGGAAAGAAGGACACTCTGGGTAGACGGGGGACAGATGGGGCCCCGGGGCAAGAAAGAACTTGCATCAGAAGGCCCAGTGAGCCTGCAAGGCAAGGAGGGGAGGAGGGGACAGGGCGGAGGGAAGCAGGGTGAGGGCAAGGAACCTGGCAGTGTTTCTAAGCGTGTGGGGTAGCCACGAGCTACCCAGAGAAGAATGTGACACCTGACTTATGTTTTGAAAGCTCACTCCGGCGGCTATGTGGCCAACGTGCCAACTGCAACACAAGCGTTGTCTTACCAGGCCAGGCATTTTCCAGCTCAGGCAACCCTCCCGCCAATCCTCCGAGGCAGGCTGTTCTCAGAGGCAGCCTGTTCCACAGGGGAGGAAACCAGGGCTCTGAGTGGCTGGGGTGGAAAGATAGAGCAAGTGGTCACATCCAGGCTGCACTGTGTAGCCTCTCAGGGACTCCTGGGCCCCTGTTGCTGTCACAATTCAGATGAGAGGTAGGGACAGCTCAGCTGGACTAGAGGCAGGAAATGGAGAGAAGTGGACAGAATCCAGAGACAGACGGCGAGATGGACGCGACTCAGTGTGGGGTGTGATACGTGGCCAGGCAGCACTAACGGGAGGCTCCTGGAGCTCAGGGTGTGCTCAGCATGAACTGCCTGGAGGACACGTGACTTATGGAGGCTAGTGTGGCTCTCGGTCTTACCCAGGTTGCTGTCGATCTTCTGGTGATAGGCTCGAAGGTGCAGGTTCTTCGGATAAGCTTCGGTGCTCATGGCAGAACTAGCCGCTCCAAGGACAGAGTCTGAGTTTGGAAAGAAACACCATGTTAATTGACGTCCCTTGAAATGCTGCTTTACAAAATTAATGTGGAAAATGGGTGGAAAGAATGAGGGGGTTGGTTCTGAGACCATCTAAAGGGCCGAGGGTGGGCATGGATGAAACGCACACAGGAGCACTGGGGAGGCTCATGGCCAGAGAGAGAGATGCTTCCATGGGCTGGTCAGGGCTCCGGCCTCCCCCTTGGCCCTTGGGAGATCAAAGACCTTCATCCTATGGGTCACCTGCTCAGACCCTGGTACATAAGCTCTGCAAAGAGAGAGTCACACAAGTAATGACAAGGCAGTGGAACTGCAACAGTGCAAAACTGTACTTGTAGACAAGGTCTAAATAAAATTTGTTACATTATGGAATGGGTCTTTTCTCTTTTTGAGATCTATTTCGATGCCATCTTGTCACTTAAACAAGCAAAATAGAAATGTTAAATAATGCACATTTGCCCCAAGAAATTTTCCTTGAACTTCAGTTTCTAGGTATACACAGAAAAGCCCTGTCATCCTAGTTTACCTCTTTTGGAGAAACATCTCTTTCTAGACTTAGTGTATTTCCCCTGAAGCCATTCTACGCAGAGTGTTGATTTTTCTTTTTAGTCTCTTAATTTAATTTATACCACACAAACAAAACTCCCTTTAACTCCTTAAAATTGTGTCTTCTGGGTACAGGGTCCTACTCCACTTCTCCAGGGTACGATGGGGTGGGTTGTTCTGGACCCTCTGCGTTTCAGTTTATACTCACTTCCTCCTGTGGTTCTTGACTTTCTAGACTGAACTATACCAGTATCAGTCTGTCCTGACCCCTGGCTCTTGCTCCACCAGGTCTCGTCTGAGCTGTGGGTTCCAGCACTTCCAGGGTGCGTCCTGCCTTACTCAAAGGCAGCACAGTAAGTATTTGGCTTCTAGCACCATTTCGATGTGTCTGGCTCTCTAGAGACCTACAGAGCCCAGCAGGCCTAAATTCCTTTCCAGATAAGGGGTGTTTCTGGGCCTGTCATTTGATGTTAGTGGGGTGATTTGACTCAACACACATTCCGTCTTGCACACTTTGTCCGCCCTGCTGCTGCTGCTCCTCCTGCTTGGGCCTAGGGGTGGTATTACTATTAGCCTCCTGCTACTGCTGTGACAGACTACTACAAACCTGTCTTGTAATTCTGGAGCTTGGAAGTCCAACACAGGGGGTCTTACTGGGCTAAGTTCATGGCACTACCAGGGCTGTACTCTCCTGGAGCTCTAGGAGAGAATCCAGTTCCCAGCCTCTACCTGCTTCCAGAGCTCACCTGCATTCATCCCTTCCTCCATCTTCAAAGCCAGCAGCATCTTCAAATCTCTGACTTTGACACTCTCTCTTCTGCCTCCCTTTTCCACTTATAAGGGACCTTTGTGATGACATTAGGCCCAACTGAACAACTCAGGATAATCTGCCCATCTCAAGGTCAGCTGATTAGCAATCAGAACTCCACCCACAACAGTAATTTCCCCTTTGCCATGTAACCTAGCACATTCATGGGGTCTGGGGATAAGGACATGGGCAGCTTGGGGGCCCATTATTCTATTTACCAAAGAAGTTTTCCTGCCATTAGGCCTACACTGCCAGAACAGCTCAGAGCTACATGGGGCAGGAACCAAAAACAGGCAGGTTCATATTCTTTCTTTCTTTCTTTTTTTTTTTTTGAGACACAGTCTTGCTCTTCTTCTGTTTTATAATTCTATTTATATATTTATTTTCTTAGAGACAGGGTTTCGTTCTGTTGTGCAGGCTGGAGTGCAGTGGAATGATCACAGCTCAGTATAACCTCAGATTCCTGGGCTCAAGCATTCCTCCTGCCTCAGCCTCTCCAGTAGCTGGGACTATAGGCACATGTCACCACGCCCAACTAATTTTTCAATTTTTTGTAGAGACAGGGTCTTGCTCTTGCTCAGGCTGGTATCGAACTCCTGGCCTCATGTAATCCTCCTGCCTCAGCCTCCTAAAGTGCTGGGATTATGGTTGTGAGACACCACATCTGGCCTGTAGGCTTATTTTCAATGCAACACAAGCCTCCACTTCCTTATTCCACGCTCCATGGAGGAGGGAGGAAGGAGCTCCACTGTAACACAAGCCTCCAGCTTCCCCAAGAGTGTGCAAGGTCCCTAATGCCCATCAGCGAGCGTGTGTGATGCCAGCAGCTGGAGCCCTTGCCGACCATGCCCAAAGGCCACCCCCACTCACCATACCCCTTGGGGCCAACACCAAACCTAGAGGTCCCCCCAGAATGCAAATGTGGGTGTGCACAGGTGTCCACTCACCTACATCATCCAGCTTTCTGAGGTTTGGATGGCTGGCCTGGTACCTTGCCTCCTGTTCTTTACTTGTACTTACAGCTTCTTTTAATCTTTGGATAAAAGTTCACAAAAAAAAAAACTTTTAAAAAGGAAAATCACTATGACAGTGTCATTGGTCTTTTCAAGTAATGCCTATGTGCTGAAAATCAAATGCCTTCTCTGTGCAAAGCCCCTTCTGACCAAAGCAGGGATTTCAACAGCCTCCCCCGGGAGTGAGGTTGGCTGCACAGCGAGCTTATGAAGACCCCTGCCTCAGAAGTGCAGCATCCACGCTGGTGGCCCTCCCTCAGGAAAACGAGGCGCTTTAAGACCAGGCAGATGAAAAGTATATGAAACCACCACATAGGCACTGAAGACCAGAGTCGGCAAACTATGGCCTATGGGCCAAACCCAGCCCACCTCCTGTTTCTGTTTTGTTTCCCAGTTCTCTTTATTTATTGTGTTAAACACACATAACAAAATGTCACCACCTGTTTTTGTGTGGCCATGAGCAAAGGATGGCCTTTGCAGACAACCATTTGAACCTCAGACGATTAACTCTAAACCTCAATTAAGAATTTCATTCTTCTGAGTAAATGCATGATATGTAAAGTATACTTCAATAAAAGAAAAAAAAAAGAATTTCATTCTTCTCATTAGTAGGCCTGTATTACCAAAACATTATGCTCAACTATTACTGTTTTTTTATGTTGAATTTTGCCATTAAAAATTTGTGGACATTTTGTGTTTTTCTCTTGTCACACTGGTACCTACAAAATAGCTCTGATTTTGCTTCCTGGCCCACAAGGTCTAGCTTGCTAACTATTCTGTAGACAGAGACATCTCTGAATAGCTCAGAGTCAGTCAGACTGTGCCTGACACCCCCCCGGGCCCCCACAGGTGTCGCAGGTGCCTGCAGCTGGGAACTGCCCTCCCCGACAGCCTGCTCCCCTCCACCTCCGCTCAGCCTCACCACTCTGCCAGCCAATCTGGGAACCATGGTTTTTGGAGATTTCTGCCTCCCTCTGCACAGTGCCACACCCAGCGACCCTGGCAAACAAATGCCCCTGATCTCCAACCCCCCAGGTAGCCCAGAAACCTAGCTCCTTCTTCTGCCTTGCCTCTCTTTACCCTTACGTGGATTATGGCAATGCCTCTCAACTTGACCTCCTCCCTTCAAACCCCTACTCTCCACGGGTGCTGCGCATCTTTCTAAAGCAATCCTGACAAGCACCTCTCTCTCTCTTTTTTTTAATGAACAGGGTCTTGCTGTTTTGCCCAGGCTGGAGTACAGTGGTACCATCATAGCTCATTGCAGCCGCAAACTCCTGTGCTCAAACGATATTCCTGCCTCAGCCTCCCGAGTAGCTGGGATGACAGGTGTGCAACCCCACACTTGGCTGATTTTTAAAAACTTTTTGTAGAGATGGGATCTTGCTATGCTGCCAAGGCTGGTCTTGAACTTCTTGGCCTCCGAAAGTTCTGGGATTATAGGCATGAGCCACCATGCCCAGCCTTTAATGATTTCCCACTCATAAGAGCAAGTCCAGACTCCTGCAGGCCAAAGGCTCTGCAGCCTCCAGTGCTCCAGCTGCAGGTAGAATACAGCACAGCCTCGTGACATGGAAGGATTTAACACTAGGGGATTTCACTCCTCAAAAGCAGCACCTGAAGGTCTAGAATACACAGCTGGTTCCTCTGAGCACCACTGTGAGCCGTGAGTTGCCAGGCTGGGCACAGAAAGGGACACTTGGTTTGAGTCTGCCTGGCCACCTCACAGCCCACACATCTCAACACTGACTTTACTCTATGTGCTGTCACGTACGTGGTGGTAGTACATCAGTGATGTAAACTCGGTTTCTTTGTGAAAAATGGCTCCCTCCAAAGAAAGCTAATTTCTAGGGATAGTGACAGAAGAGGTTAAGAAAGCGAAGAAGTCCAAGAGAGTGGTGGCCCTTGGTCCCAAACCAAGTCTTGAGTAAGTTAGAGAATTTCACACTAGGGGTGGTGAAATCTGTGACAGAAACGCACCTCCCACGAGCTGTAAGTGGAAACAAGAGAGCAAGCGGCTTTCGAAGTGTGTCGTCAAGGACAAAAAGGGCTTCCCAAGAGACAGACAAAACTGAAGAGAATGCTGAAGGGTTTTTGTGTTAAGGATATACATGGGAAATGCATGACTCAAACAGAAGTTTGATTAGGAGAGCTTATTTTAAAAGCTTTTAAGTAATAATACTCCTGGCATTTAAGGACTAAGGGTTTTCACAGGATAACAAAAATTTTACTCACAATTTACTGCATCTTACAGAAAAATTGATACATTGTAGTGATCTCTGCAAAATGAGGGATTCAGGGGCACACAGGGCCTATCTCTGCAGACCAGACCTCAATGTTACACTCCTACAAAGCTGCACAGATCTACTTCCATGCACATTTGGGTAATGGCTGAATTAGTGGGAGTTGCTTCAATTAAAAGTTTGCTTTCTACTGGGTGCAGCGGCTCACACTTATAATCCCAGCCCTTTGGGAGGCCAAGGAGAGGGGATTGCTTGAGCTCAGGCATTTAAGACCTGTCTGGGCAAGATAATGAGATCCCATTTCTACAAAAAATTTAAAAAATTAGCTGGTTATGATAGCACATGCTTGTTGTCCTAGCTACTCAGGAGGCTGAGGCAGGAGGATTGCTTCAGCCCAGGAGTTGGTAGCTGCAGTGAGGTATGATTGTACCACTGCACTCCAGGCTGAGTGACAGAGTGAGACCCCATCTCTTAAAAAAAAAAAAAAGGCTGCTTTCTTGCATTTACTAAGTAATGGCAAGACCGTTACAGATACTGGGGCTGAGGTAGGGGCAGGAGGCTATGCAGGACACATGATGTTGGCTACCTTGAAGCCAACCTCACTGAAATAACTATGGCTGCTTCACTAATGGGAAGCCTTTGTTGGGAAGGCTTTGAGTTTTAAAGATGCTCCAAAAAAACCAGAAAACTGCCTTTTTTTTTTTTTCCTTTCTTAGTAGAGACAGGGTCTCTCTCACTCTTGCTCAAGCTGGTCTTGAACGCCTGATCTCAAGCGATCCTCCCGCCTCGGCCTCCCAGAGTGTTAAGATTATAGGCGTGAGCCACCACGCCCAGCCCAGAAAATTGCCCTTGGAGCCACAGGACCTTAATGACTTTTATGGCAATGTTCAGGGATGTAGGGGCCTCCAAAAGTGCCGGGAAGCAGCCTTGGTAAAGAGGCATGCAGGAAATAGAAGGTGCCAATCACAAACTTGCTAGCTTCCCACTCCATGGACTCACTCTGCTCCTGAGTTTGTGCTAGGAGGATGTCCTAGTCCACGGTGAATGAATATCCTACCTTCTCCCATGCTAATTAAAGGTTACCAAAAATGAGCATATAAAACATCTTTCTGATTCGTACATTGGGAAAAAAAACAACTAAAATTGGGGGTAAAAGAGCGACAGATATTTAAAATTAGGGTTGAGCTGGAAAACCCGGGATGGATGGTGATTATATGGCTGAGCCAAAAACCAAACCAACACTGAGAACCTTGGCTGGTTCCTTTGCTGGGCACCCATGAGACCCGCTTCCCTTCCTCACCTTTCTCTCTGTAAATCCCAATGGCTTCACCTGCCTGTTCTTTCTGCTACCACCACTAGCTCCCTTACCAGCATTCCCTTCTACCCAGCCCCACCGAGAGCCTCAAGTAGCTTTCTAGTTTCTTCCCCACCACACTTTACGCCTTGATCTGGGTGGTGGTCATGCAGGTGTACACACAGGTACACAGTCATCACCCTCCACTTAAGATGCAAGCATTTTACTGTACCTCACTGATGCAGTTTTAAAGTAGTGCTGTACAGAATTAAAACAAAAAGAGAGAGAAATGGCTATGAAACCTGTGTAATCGCATTATATCAAACATTTTTCTGGGTTAAATGGAAGCAAAAGGCTACAAAACCAAAGAAATACTGATTACAACTATGAAAATCCAAGGCCAGGTATGGTGGCTCACGCTTGTAATCCTGTGGCACTCTGGGAGGCAGAGGCGGGAGGATCACTTGAGCTCAGGAGTTCAAGACCAGCCTGAGCAAGAAGGAGACCCCGTCTCTGCTAAAAATAGAAAAACAAGCCAGCCTCGGTGGCATGTGCTTGTAGTCCCAGCTCCTCAGGAGGCTAAGGCAGGAGGATCAGAGGATCGCCTGAGCTGGGGGGTTCCAGGCTGCAGTGAGTTATGATGATGCCACTGCACCCTAGCCCGGGCAACAAGAGTAAGACTTGGTGAAAAAAAAACACAAAAACAAAAACTATGAAAACACTGAATAAGGGGAAAATCTAAATTTTCAGTTTTTGTGCTAGGGTAGGTAAAGAAAGAAAGTATAGATTTCCTATAATATGGCTATGTTGTTTTTCTAATAAAAACATACACAATGATCTAAGATACAAATAGTAGTAATCTATTTTAACAGAAACTTAATTCTTTTATCCTTGAACATGTGACACTCATGCCTGTCAAAGCCTCATGTATTAATTTATTATATTTCTAGCCAAAACTTCTGAGGAAAATAATCTAACTTTAAAATGAAAATCAATGGGAAAACTGAATTAGATAGGAAAAACATATGAAGACTTTTTAAAGCAAAAATTCTGTCACATTTGTAGTGTTTAAGCTATCTGAGGTAAAATATGCTCTCTTTCAAAATATAGGGGTCGCAATTATTGGAGTAGTAATTTCCTGGAGACCCAATTTATGCAGAATTTCCAGACTAGACGTCAATCCAACGAATCTAGTCAGGAGCAGAGCAGACAAGTTTCTTGCTTCAAAATGTCTGAAGACAAATCCCTTCTGATGCATAACTTAGGAGGTTCTTGGCTTCCTTTAAGGCACAGACATGGACTGAAAGCCTTGGCTGTTTGCACTAAATCCCACTTCTGCTACTTCATATCCACACTCACCTGCTGTTGGGCTGGGGGGTGAGGGTGCCGTTCTGTTCAGGTGGGGTCTCTGCTGGTTTGGATTTGAAGTAATTGACAAGCCCCCCAAACACACTCTTAATGCTGTTGATGTGCTTCTGGCTGGTCTTCAGATCCTGGTCCATCTTGTCCACCATCTTCTCCGTGCGTGTTAAGACTCCTCGCTGACGGACGAGTTCCTGGGGAAATCGAGAGGCAGTGGCATTCTATCTTTTTTTTTTTTTTTTTTTTGAGACAGAGTCTCCCTCTGTTGCCTGGGCTAGAGTGAGTGCTGTGGCATCAGCCTAGCTCACAGCAACCTCAAACTCCTGGGCTCAAGTGATCCTTCTGCCTCAGCCTCCCAAGTAGCTGGGACTACAGGCATGCGCCACCATGCCCGGCTAATTTTTCCTATATATTTTTAGTTGGCCAATTAATTTCTTTCTATTTTTGGTAGAGACGGGGTCTCACTCTTGCTCAGGCTGGTTTCGAACTCCTGACCTTGAGCAATCCACCCACCTCGGCCTCCCAGAGTGCTAGGCATTCTATCTTTTTGTAATTCTCCTCCAAACCAGAAAACCAGCCACACACAGCGGGCACTTCATAAATCCTCAGTGAGCTCAAAACAGGGACAGATGCCGCCATCTGTGAAGGGCACACTATCCTTTCTGACAATACATTCCTTTGTTTCTCCCTCCCTGCCCTACCTCTTCTTGCGTTATTTGCTCTTGAGCCCCCTTTCCTGAGAAGTTGGCTCACATAACCATGTTAAGATGGAAGTGTGCCCACATGCAAACTCTCTCTAGCTCCCCAGCCCTGGTAACCCTCACAGGCTTGGACCTGGCACTGTCCCCTGGACTCTGATTCTCTATTCTTCTTGTTCAGATATGGGAGTTCCCACTGGGCCACCTGAGCCTCCCGGCCCTGGTCAAATCTTCAAGTTCTATTTCATTGGACTGGCATCCTTTCTGGGACCTATTAGTGTCTGATTCCAGCCCACCCACAATTTCAGCTTTAGAACCTGTCGCATGGATGGCCCTGTCACAGGGCCTTTGCATGTGCCACCACTTTCTCTGTCTCTAATGCTCCTCTGACAGACACTTGTATGGCTCATTCAATTAAAGTCTCCACTCCAAGACCACTTCCTCAGAGAAGCCTTTCCTGAACAGCTTCTCTAAAGTAAGACTCACCTTCCAGTAGCCCGTGGCACTCCACCCTCCACCTGTTTTGCTCACTGCTGAGTCTCCAGGTCCTCACTCAGCAGCTGCTCACAGCACATCTGTCCAGCGGACACATGAGAGATGCTCTGACGGCGCCAGCCCGGACTTTACTGCTCCAGAGTGGATGGTTCTGGCTGCAGATGTGAAGTCACCACAACAGCAACACCACCACCTTCCTTTACCTGTGACAAGCTCCCCTCAGGCCCTATTTCAGGATTTATCAAAAGCCACTCCAGCTGTGTCCCCTAGCTACGAGCTGTTTTTCCAGCGTTGTTCTCCCTACTGCATGAGGCAGCATCTGCCCTTGGCTGCCTTCCTCTGAACCTTCCTTCCCTGCCTCTCCCTGTGGCTAGCAATCACCTTAACTATGCAAACATTCTTTAGAGATGTTCTCTCTTGATACCTAAAAACACAGTCACGAAAAAATTTAAACACACACCTAGAAATGGGAAGGGCGGAAACGAAACTATATATGGTTGCTGAAGCCCATTTTAGACATGAATGTTAGACATAAACGTTGTCAGCGGAAGGTCTTTAGAGCCTACAGGGACTCAACGTGGAAACTGAGTTCTTGTGCAGTGGGTGAAATTTAAAAACATAACATGGAGGCAAACAGCTGCAACAGTGGTTAAATTTACTGTTAAACTTTGTTTAATGCTTGTTAGAAATAAACTTAGAACTGTTCAACTTTACAGTTTTGACCATTTGCTTTTCACCAGCTCATGAGACATGTGTGAACAAACCATCAGGCTTTTTTAAGTAAAAAGAAAAATGTTTTCTGGACTGCGTCCTTCAATATGTCAAGTAAATCTTGCAAGCACTAGTTTTCAGAAAAGAAACAAACAAACAAACAAAAAAAAGAGCCGCTAATGTACCTGGAGTTTCTACTTCACCCAACACCTCAAGTTTATCATCTCCATGTCCATACTGTCATCTTTTCTGGTACCAGACAGAGCTATAAATTGGGATTAAAATGATTTTCTTCAGCATTCACATTTTTTGACTTGATAAAAACTCAAAAAAACTCAGTCCAGTCCCTGCTGGTGGGTGACAATAGAGTTTGAAGCTGGAAAGACATTCAGAGCAGCTGGGGTCGGGGTCTGGGGGTGACAGATGCTCTGCCATCACACCAGGAGGGTGGTCCTCGGCTTCCCTAACAGCCAGCTGTTCCCACCACGGCTAACCTCATCAACCACACTGCCTCTCACCTCGGCCTCCCCATCTCAATTTGGAGAACTGCACGGGAACAAGTACTTGACAAAACCTTCCCCAATTTGAAGTGAGACCTTATTTTCTTGTATTCACAAGTGACACATTCTCTCAGACTCTCAAAGAGTCTGCGTTATTATGCTCACTTGGTAGGAAACCAGACATCTGATTGAGATGTTCCAATGGAAGCTCACAGAAATACGTAGAGTGGCTTGTCTTGCATATGACGATGGAAGGCCAGGACAGTGAGTGCTGCTCTGGCCTCTGGAAGCTTCTGTGTGCTGGAAGCTAGTGTTCACTGGACGTCACGAGGCCAGCAAAGGAAGAGGAGTTTCTTCTGCTAAAATCCACCCCTGGGAGGCAGAGGAGATGACTGGACTCAATGTGCTTGTGACCTAGTTCTAACCAAGGAGGAAGGAGGCGGCTTGGCTGAGCACACGCCAGGAGTACCAGGAAAGAGAGCACGGACAGTCTCTAATGACAGGCTGGGCAGGCACCTTAACCTCAGCCACCACGAAGACAGGCCTCAAACGCTCCAGGTCCCAAGGTGTGTTGCCATCCCCCAGAAGCGCAGCCATGGCATGGGTTCATCTGTTTCTGGGAGAATGAGGTCCCTAAAGGGACGGGCTGGCTGCGAGGGTTGCGAGCTCCGGAAAGTGCCCTCAGTATAAAGGATACTCACGTAAAAGTGCTTACTTGGCTCAGGTGATTATTAAGCATTATGGGTGATTCCCCCTTACTCCATTGAGCCCCAAAAGGAGTTTTCAAAAGTTAAACTGGAAAAAGAAGATGGTCACAGAAGGCATCTGGTTGGGCTGGGGTACTGCCAGGGGACTTTGCAGCGAGAGAGAGTTTTTAATTCCTCTGTGGCGTGTGGCTTTTCGTCAAGTAGAAGGACTGCTGATAGTGCAAAGGGGAAGCAGGAGACAGACAAATACCCTGTGAGGGCACACACCACACGGATCACATCCAGGGCCCTGCAGGACTTGCAGAGACCAGGTGTCCCTGCTGGCACAGTGCTCTTTGAAAACACACCCACATCGACAGAGATGCGGCAAGATCTCCACCCCTACATATCACTGAGGACCCACTCTCTGCCGGGCACGTTCCAGGTGCTAGGCAATCAGGTGTGAATTAAGCAACCTAAAATCTCTGTCCTGACGTTGCTTACAGTCTAACGGAGGGCAAGATGAGTGAAGTTCAATCTGGGTTTTTTTTAATTTGTTGACAACACTGCAGTACTGGGAATCTGAGGAGAGCAGATGGGTCCTTGCTTCACTGAGCTTACAGTCTTATGGGGGAGGCAGAAAAGAAAGCATTGCGTGTGCACGCGCACACACACACATGCACGCACGCGTGCAGTCACTACTCTGCCAGGTGAGCGAGCCTCCCACTCTGACACTCTGCAGAGATTCTTGGCCTGGTTTAAGGGAAGTCTGGGAGGCCCCCCTGATGAAGTCTGAGGAGAGTGCAAAGCTGAGAAGTCAGGGGGTCAAGAGGCCTGGGGCAGCTGCAGGAACTGAGAGGGGAAGTGGAACCATGTGCTAAAGCGGGTGGCTGGGGGTGAGGGGTGGGGATACTGACTCAGTGGGGAACACCCAGAGGATGACGCCTAGGTCTTCAAGCGGTGGCAGATCCCAATACATTTCATAACGTCACACAGGCTTGAGGCTTCCCTGATGAGTATCATCCCTTGGGTTCCTGAGCTCGTAATTAAACTCAGGGACGAATTAATAAGTAGATGGAGGTCAATCTGGAGTTGCCAAGCTGAATCTAGAAATCTGAAATTTCTCTCTATTTCATCTCTCCCCTCCCAAGGGAGCACGTGCACATACACAGGCACCGCTGGCGATATGTGAGCACGCTCAGACCCGGGGCTGTCTGATTGCAGCAGCTGGAGCATGGAGTGGGTCACAAACGCAAAGCGGGTCCTTTTTTTTTTTTTTTTTTAAATCTCCAATTTTTAGAAGGCAATTAAAAATTACAATTCCAACAGCTCACAAACCAAATAAAATTGTAGAAAGAAATTAAAACTATGTTCAAAGAACCTTTCTTTTTTTAGCTCAATTTCAGCACCCCAAGGGAAATAAAAGCATCCAAGACTATCACAGATGAAAATAAAATAAATGTCATTGGAATCAGTTATTTTTCCCCACTGAGGTATAAAATCTATATAGAAATTTGATACTATGACAAATTGTACTTCCGCATAGTTCTAATTTTCTTTAAACCCTGTTTCATACAGTTTTTTTTGTTATAAAAATGTTTTCATGATTCTGAATCTGTTTCCAGTCCTTTTCATTTATTTTTTCTTTTTTTGAGGCAGAGTCTCACTCTGCTGCCCGGGCTAGAGTGAGTGCCGTGGCCTCAGCCTAGCTCACAGCAACCTCAAACTCCTGGGCTCAAGTGATCCTTCTGCCTCAGCCTCCCAAGTGGCTGGGACTACAGGCATGCGCCACCATGCCTGGCTAATTTTTTCTATATATTTTTAGTTGTCCAATTAATTTCTTTCTATTTATAGTAGAGACGGGGTCTTGCTCTTGCTCAGGCTGGTTTCAAACTCCTGACCTTGAGCGATCCGCCCACCTCGGCCTCTCAGAGTGCTAGGATTACAGGCGTGAGCCACCGCGCCCGGCCCCTTTTCACTTACTTTTAAGTCAATATTTAATATCCTGGCTACCAGTTCTAATCAGGAAAAAAAATCTTGGAAATTTCTTCATTATGACAGCACACTCAGTAGAAATTACTGACGTGCAAGCAAACCATAAAAGACGCAGTTCTCGGGAAAGTACATTTTGTTGACTGTTTCATTGTCTAAATATACTTCACCATCATTCTTGATGAAAGACTCTCAATCTTGTAAACATTAGTGTGCACAGTCTCACTACTATGCAGTTTCACGTTCATGGACAGGAAGGCTGGTTCACAGCTAGTGAAAAGCTAGAGGAGTCTAAGTTTTAATGGCTGATAAACCTTACATCCAGAGGAGGAAAGCACTTTTCCATTTTTGCTACTTAGGAATGTGGCAGAAATGTATGCTGAGGCAGCTCAGTCAATCCTTATTTTTTCTTTTTTTGTAAATTTTGTCTTAGAATATTTCTGGAAGGGTGACATTTTGAAGAAGCCACTGCTGGGACCGGCTTCCATTGCGGTCTCTAATGCTGGGCACCTGGCTATCCTCTTCCATGGCTTTATCCAGGCACTGCTTACTGTTCACATGCTGCAGGGTTAATTTCACTGGGTCATACTCCCAAGTTGGTTGCCTTTTAGGTGGTGGCATTTGAGCATTGTGACTGGGCCATTAAGTTTGGAAACATCTAAGCAAAGGTCATCTGTTTTAATTTCTTTGTTGGCAGTATAAGAGAAAACCTGATTTCCTCCCATACTGTGACAATTAAAAATTCCAACTTTTTCATTCTCTTTTCTAGCCATGTTATCTAGACATTGATTTGTTTCCACATTTCGTATCTCTCCCAATGAGAAATAGTGACGTGGAATTTGAGAATCGGGATAAATATTCTCTAGCTACCAAGAGAAAGGTTTGCATTGTAGTTTCTGTCTTAGACCAAGTCTTGATGATATATCTCCACAATCTATTTTTGTAACACCTGGAGAAATTATATAGAAGAAATTCTTGAATTCATCCATCCACTCTTCTGCAAGTCGTCTGTTATTTTTATTGATAATCTGCCGTGTGCCTCCTGGAAACGTGTAAGGTGTAGCTTTCCGAAACACACATCCCACGTGCGAGCATGTAACAATTTCCAAAGTTCCTCCACACTGCCAAATCCTAAAAGAAATTCTAGGTTTTCTCCTCCCCAAATACCCATTCCAGCATCATATATTCCAATTTCCTGAAAGTAATCTCTGTCTATAGAAAAAAGGCCTCCTGCCATTGCAGGTGTTCTGATAGGAAGAATTTGATCACCTTTCCTTCTGTCCATTTGTCTTTGGGGAACAGGATACTATGGAACTGAGCTTCCAGTAGAATCCACCATAGGTCATATCAGAGCCTGCCATGTACTCAAAAGTATCATCACTGATCACATCCACAATAGGACATACCACCGTTCTCCTGTCATGTTTGATCCTGGCTAAGAGAGGCTCCAGCCACCCTACTGTGCACTCACAATGAGCGTCCAGGAAGGTGATCACTTGGCCTCTAGACACAGCAGCAGCTCCTTTTAATATAGCTCTGATCAACCCAGAACATTGTTCCATTCTAATTACATTAACTGGTACTTCCAGTTTTTTCACATAACTCTCTAAAGGACTTTTCAAAAAGTCTCTTTCACTGGCATCATCTACTAGAACAATTTCTTCTATCATGTGTCTTGGAGAGCGATTAATGACACTATGGACAGTTCACAGAAGTGTGCTCCAAGCCTCACTGTGGAAAACAATGACCACACTTCTTGTAGGAAGATTATCTGGATACACCTTTGTTTTACACCCTTCTAACCTAACACCTGGCAAAGACCTGTTGAGGGCAATCATCTCACTTGCCATTAAATTGAACTGATTGATTTTTTTTTTTTTTTTTTTGAGACAGAGTCTCACTCTGTTGCCCGGGCTAGAGTGAGTGCCGTGGCACCAGCCTAGCTCACAGCAACCTCAAACTCCTGGGCTCAAGCAATCCTTCTGCCTCAGCCTCTCAAGTAGCTGGGACTACAGACATGTGCCACCATGCCCGGCTAATTTTTTCTTATATTTTTAGTTGGCCAATTAATTTCTTTCTATTTATAGTAGAGACGAGGTCTCACTCTTGCTCAGGCTGGTTTCGAACTCCTGACCTTTGAGCAATCCGCCCGCCTTGGCCTCCCAGAGTGCTACGATTACAGGCGTGAGCTACCGCGCCCGGCCTGAACTGATTGATTT
>CAUYRT010036286.1:0-71491 GCA_963574885.1 Lepilemur ruficaudatus
TTAAAAACCAACATGTATCTACTAAGGTACAGTAGAGAAAGAAATACATCCAATCTAATCTACTTAAAAATAGTATGGAGAAGTAAGACTTCAAATCCTCTAAATTATTTAACAAGGTACAGTGCAGTCATACCTTAAATGGTAGGTTTTAATGTCCAAGCACAAGGTAAAAATCACAGTCAAAGTTATTCTCAAAAAGTTCTACGTCAAGGCCTGGCGCAGTGGCTCATGCCTGTAATCCTAGCACTCTGGGAGGCCGAGGCGGGTGGATTGCTTGAGCTCAGGAGTTCGAGACCAGCCTGAGCAAGAGCGAGACCCCATCTCTACTATAAATAGAAAGAAATTAGCCAAACAACTAAAAATAGAAAAAATTAGCCAGGCATGGTGGCGCATGCCTGTAGTCCCAGCTACCCGGGAGGCTGAGGCAGGAGGGTCACTTGAGCCCAGGAGTTTGAGGTTGCTGTGAGCTAGGGTGATGCCACAGCCCTCTAGCCCACGCAACAGAGTGAGACTGTCTCAAAAAAAAAAAGAAAAAGTTCTAAGTCAAAATGAGTACTTGGAGATTCACACCTTCACATGTCACACTCAAAGGCAAACAGTCAGTAGAACAGACAAGGGATGGTCTGCATTCTCTCTCGGTCCCCTCTCTTTTTTCTGCTTCTGATTTTCTAATTTTTTGGCCAAGTACATATACTTGAATTTATTAAATGAGTATATGGTCTGGCTTCACTACAGAGTTAAAAACCCCACTACACTTAATTACTAAAGAATGATTTGTTGATTGTTTTAGGCATCTAAATTTTGCAGAAAGCTAAAGATATACCTTGTTATATAAATCCTTTACAAATGGTATCCATTCTACAAAGAAACCCATCAATAAAAAAAAATTTTTTGAGATGGAGTCTTACTCTGTCACCCAGGCTGGAGTACAGTGGCACAATCATAGCTCATTGCAGCATTGAATGTCTGGCCTCAAGCAATCCTCCTGCCGCAGCCTCCCAAATAGCTAGGATTATAGGCACTCACTGCCAAGCTTGGCTAATTTTTTAAAATTTTTTGTTGTTGTTTGTTTTTGTTTTGTTTTGTAGAGACAGGGTCTTGCTTTGTTGCCCAGGCTGGTCTCAAACTCCTGGCTCAGGCAGTCCTCCCACCTTGGCCTCCCAAAGTACTGGGATTACAGGTGTGAGCCACTGCACATAGCTAGAAACTCATCAATACAATTTCCGAAAGTATACTTCCTCAGCTCTAGGTACTTATTAGACTCATTCATTTTGACACATTGCATAATATGATAATTTCCTAAAGTACTGATGTTTGTAAATGATTTGTCTTCTACTACAGTTTCCCAAGCTAAACGCATGAAGAGTATGACAATCCCCATATCTATGATATGGCATTTTTTCCTCCTGTTTTTTACAGTTTATCTGATTCTTCATACTATTCAACTGTCAATGTTTACTATTATCAGAATTCCTGCTTAAACTCCTTGCTTCCTCATTAGAATTTTGTCAAAGGGTAATGAAATAACATTTCTTGAGCATTCAGAGTACTATCCAGGTACTCTGCATAATATTTTGTATAAATCATCTCATTTAATCCCTAAGCAACAGATATTTTCCTTCTTGTATTATAGATGAGAAAATGAAAATCCAATCTGGTAGTATGCCCACGGTTTCAGTCATGGCTAAGTGGTGGACCAGTGATTAAAACCCAATGGTAGTTTTATTAAGGAAGACAGAAAGTTATTACAATAGATGGTTAATAAAACTTCATGATTCTTTTAATTTTCTAAACCTAAAGATATTTTTCCAATATCCTGAAAAAAAATCAGGTGTTACAAGGGGAGGCTAAAGGCATTGGGTTTGGCACTTCATGTATATTGTATCATTTAATTCTCACAACTTTACACCCCAGGTATTATCTCCACTTTCCAAGGAATTAAGGGAAATAAAACATTTGGACTAACACAGTAGAGAAAGTAAATGGTGAAACTAGAACAGCAGCAACTCAAGCCCATTAGGTTCTAAAACACATTCCATTTATAATAAGGAAATCACCTTTTTTTTAAATTAATTTTTTCTTTAGAGACGGGGGTCTCACTCACTCTGTCACCCAGGCTAGAGTGCAGTGGTAAGATCATAGCTCGAACTTGCAGGCTCAAGCAATCCTGCCACCTCCGCCTCCCAAGGGGTTGTGACTACAGACACATGCCACCATGCCCAGCTAATTTTTTTATTTTTTATAGAGACAGAGGTCTTCCTGTGCTGGTCTCAAACTCCTGGCCTCAAGCGATCCTCCTGCCTCGGCTTCCCAACATTCTAGGATTACAGGTGTGAGCCACTGTGCCTGACTGGAAATCACTTTTATCTTGAATTATTAGGAAACAAGCAATTTCCATCATTCTTCAGTAGCCCTTAAGTTTAGAAAGTAGACTGCTTGGCCACTGGGGGTAAAAAGGCAAACTCATGTCTTAAAGAACACTACTATTTAATTTGGAATGAATTAGTGTTGAAAATGCTTTAAATTATTTCAATAGTTATTCAAATATCTTGCCATTATATGACAGGTACCTTACCTATGTATTTACTCAAAACAACTTGTGCTGCTGGAATAGCATTCATCTGGAGGATGTTGTACTTGTACAGCTCTGTTTCTCTGTTGCTTTTATCTTGCAGTGTTGTGCAGACCCAATATGCATAACCTATTGCTCCCTCGGTCTTTAAAAAAGCCAAAGTTAACAAGTGGACGTAAATATACCAATAAAAATTAGGAAATAAAACAATACACCTTCAATACAATAAATATCACATCTTAGTCTTCTTTAAGTCAACTGTTACATGCCTTGAAATGAAGGGTCACTATGATAAAACATAGCCAAGAACATATGTAAATCACTTGTTCCAATCCTAAGTAGATGAATCAAACAGGATAAAATGCAGAGAACAGAGCCCCATCTAATGCGTTGGTTTTTCTCTCCTCAGCACCATTCCCAAGGTCAAACTAAAAAAAAGAATTCTAAAACATTTTCATAAATAAACTAGAAATCTCAACCAAGTCGAGTCCTTATTTCATGTCTTTTTTTCCTAGAGTGTCAGTTTCTATTCTACATGACTGCTATTCTATCTATTAAATCCCAGTGTCATTTCTTCATCAGCTCTGAAAGCAGTAAGAAAATGAAAACCACAAGTTCTTTAATTAAAGGTAGCTTATCTGTTTCTAAAAAAGAATAGAGACAACTGCTGCATTAACATCTTATGCCACTATCTATTCATATCCTTAAGAAGGATAATACTTGTTTCATTAATGAATCTTCAAGAAGAATGTTCAAATTCTTACATGCATACTGAGTTCTGTAGTGTGCCTGAAGAGATCCATAGTGTCGTAACTTCCAACTGTCTCTGCAATAAGAGCCTATAAAAGGAAAAAAGAGGTCCTAAATGAGTTTAAGACAAAATAATCATAAGAAGAATCAAAAGTTTACTAGCTGTGCTTAAAAGCAAAGTTAATTTAAGTTTCACTTTTATTGTTACCATTTTAATTAAATCTATTAGTTATCTCCTGACATAAATTATTTTTAAAAATAAAAATATTTTGAAAATAATAATTAAAAAGTAACTTAGGAGATTCTGATGAGCCTCTAAGATCTAACCTAGAACAGTAATACTCAAAGTGAGGTCCCTGAACCAGCCTCATCATCTTCACTTGGGAGCAGTCAGAAATTCAAATTCTTGGGCTCCCTGGGTTCAATAAATGACATAGAGATTAGCACTGTAATGCCACTGCTCCCAGATGTTACCACAAGGAATAAGAACAGGAGTTTGCCTTTCTAGCTCTGCTTGCTTCATTGATTAAACTAGAATTAGAGCCAAGAGTCAAAAGTACAATAAAAGATATCTAAACCCTAACTAATGATTTTCTGATAATGGTGATGCTCCTACTATTCTCTGAACCAAAACAACTGACCACCTTACTAATTCATTACAATTTCTCAGCTAGACAAGATGTTGATCACTCTGTCCAATCCCTTTCCTTTTCAGGTGAGAAAATTAAAGTCCAGAGAAGTGATACATTAAGGTAAAAGAATCACAGTCAGCGACAGGTTTAGACTAACCAAGCATCCTGATTTCTAGTTAGCAATACAAAAATCTAAATTTGGAGGAGGAAAGAACACTCAACAAGTGTCAAATCAAATACGAAGATTTTTATGGAAAATGAGAAAACATAATAATCCAAATGACTTTTGTAGATGTCTATTTTCTTTGTAAATGTGAGTTAAACAACAGAGTCCTGGGTTATTTTTTAGGCATAGTAAGGTCAGACTGATGGGGTTCAAAGGCCCTCAAAATCAAAGTTTAATCCCCACGAGCTGTGTGAGCTTAGCCACAACACTTAGGATCTCTGAACTTCAACTTCCACATCTATAAAGAGAGTATAACATCAACCACATCTCAAAGGATTGGTGATGGATTAACCAAAATAATGTACACAAAGAGCTAAGTATAGTGACTGGCACAAAGTAAGCCCTAAAATGCTACCTGTTATCATTATGATCACTGTAATTTGTATTAATAGGTTTTATATCAATTTATATTAATAAGCTATTTATATAAATGTTTATTAACAACTATATGTTATATCTCTTACTTGTCCAATCCAGCACAATAAATAAGATGGATCAAGGGATTGAGCCATTTTGAAAGCTTCATGAGCTTGCTAGGAAAAAAAGGCAAAAATATTACATCAAGTCATTTTATAAACTTAAATCGCTTAAGTTTAAAAAGAACAAAATAAGAGGATAAGAAAAGTCAAACCTATTATAGAAATACATATGAACCTAAAACACTTCACTGCTCAAGCACAATTAGCAATGCTTAAAGCAATGTTTTAGCTACACAGTCCTAGAACACTCCTGGGTGTAAGATTTCTCCCCAGGTAAGGATTTCTGGTTCCCAGCAAAAGGGCAATACAGGTGTCTACCATGTAGTCTGCAGAGCTTTTAACCAGTCACATTTCCATTTGCTATCCACAGGTTTGAAGGAAATGATTAAGTTAGGTTGTATCCATTCCCCACTCTTTGAGCTTAACTGGGAGGATAAGAAACAAAACCAGTGAAGTCCTAGACATGTATCTGCCTCTGGAGAAAGACTGGTCAACAACATAATTCTGCACTAGCAGTCAGGATACTCTGAAGATGCCTCACGGACATATTAACTTGCATGCTTTTTTTTCCACTATAAAAAATAACTTAGTACACACTGCTTTATGTTGTTTTCTCAATAATCTATTAATAGGTATAGCAGAAAACAGTCTTATTTTTTCTATAAAAAAGTAAGCTCATAGGTAACAATGGTGCCATGCTATAATAAAACTTCATTCATAGCTTATTAACTAAAACAACGCTTTATTTAAATTTTTTAAAGATATGTTCACATTTTAAAATCCAAATTAATATTTTCTTTCAATCTATTTACAATCTTCTAAAGCCAGTCCTTTTTAGAAGTGACGTAACATATCCCTGAGAACATTACAGAAACTTTTTTAAAAGGATCAGATTCAATATCCTGGCTGAAATACAAAACAGTTCAGATGTGGTATTACCTATAGATTTGTGAAAACCTTCCAAACATGACCTATAAACATGTTCCCAGTGACTTTAGTTCTAATTCTCTAACACATAAGCTCAAGTATGACAAATCATTTAAAGCGATTAAGGTTCACTAAAGCCAAAACCTAAATCACCCAAGAAAAGGTTAAATTTAAGTTGCTAGGGAGTACTAATTGTCTCCCTTACCTTCACCCATCCCACACCCAACACACTTTACACAGGACTTCCATTCATGTGTATAGATAAAAAGAAATATACCCAATTAATTAATAATAGAATTATTTTAATCTCTAAATGAAAAACCAACATAACTGGTTTTAAAACCAGAAGTCTCCTGAGTGCCATGGAAAGGAAAATAAATCTTACACATTCATTATTCAACATAATAAATTGAATGTCATCAATGAACTGGCATATTGGAGACCAAACTGGATAGATAAAGTATTATGCAAAGCATTTCTCCACAAGAAATTGAGCTATCATGAAGAGATTATACATAGAAAATGTTCTTTATTTTTAATATGACAAAACAGACAACACATTTACCTCAATGTTTTCATTTGCAAGGTATAACACTCCTAAGTTGGTCCATGCAACAGCATTCTAAAAAACACACACAACATATATATTTTTAAATTAGGCCCTTGTCTACTTGGAAGCCTCAGAAAAGTAGTAACACTAAATTTATCTGAAGCTCTATTTCACAGACACTTAGAACACTCACAATTTGTTCTGCCTGGATTGATTTGATGAAACAGTGCTGAGCAAGGGCATAATTTCCAATACCTGAAAAAGATGAAACTAAACTTTGCTACTTGAAACACACAATCTTCTAAAAATATTGAAGTGTGTTATTCAATTCTTACCACTGTAACACGCAACCACACCAAGAGCATTCCAGTACAGGTGATTATTACTGTCGAGTCTCACTGCTTTTTTCAGACACTGAAAAGAAGTTAAATTAGATTAACTTTTATTTCTTGGAATATTAGCATTTATATCAAGATAAATGTGGTTTTACGTGAAAACACTACAGTATTCAATTTCTCAAAACCCTTTTTCAGAAAAGCACTTTTTAAAGTTTTAAACTTAAATTTTTAAGTTTATAAAAAATTTCTCAAAACCATACATGTAAAGATTTCTCCAGCAACTCTTTAAGATCATTCATGTCACTGCCTGTTTCTGCTAGATGTTGAGCTTGGCGATAATAATTAATTCCAAGATCACACCATGTATTAGATGTAGACATCAGTTTTAATGCACGACCATAACACCTATAGAAATATAAAAACAAATGTTATGCCTTGTTTAATGTCCTAATTCAGTTTGAATGTCATTAACTGGCAATCTTTATAAATTACCTTGCTCCAAGATGGAGGAGCTCATTTTTCTTTAATATTTGTTTTTTTCCTTCTTTCTGACCTAGAAGGACTCCTAAAACATTAACATTCACTTTAGATGGTGAGACAGCATGTAAACTGGTGCAAGCATCCCCAACTAGCTTCCAAAGGCAGGACACATCAGCTCGATGCTGCAGAGCCCTACAAAAAGAAACAGTGTGACTTTTATAAATTATTTCCAAAGCATGGAGTTTATCTCCCTCATTACAACTTAACAGTTAAAACAGAAAAATTGTCTATGCAATCCTAATTGAGAGTTACTTCCTTAGTTAAGCACTGTGAATGTTTTACCAACCTCCTCCTAACTGAATTATATCATATTACCTCCCAAATAGGAAGATAAGAAGGGAGGCAAAGAGGGAGGAGTTGATTATTTTAAGTTTAGTGCCAGAAATTTTGCAGACTTTTTTTTTTTTATCTTTACTACTTTTGCTAGAAGTAGCAGAAATCACATAAGTAAATCAAAAAATTTTCCAGGACCAATTTACTTTTAATATTAAATTTTATTAACTATACTCTTTTTGTTTGTTTAAGCAGTGACAAAGGCAGTAAAGCTGGTAACTCTCTTACAGTTGACAATCGTAAACTCAGGTTTTTGCTTTTAGACCTTCCTTCATGATACAGTTTGAACGTGTCCCTCAAAAGTTCATGTGTTGGAAACTCAATCCCCAGGGAAACAGCGTTGAGAGATGGGACCTTTACGAGGTGATTAGGTCGTGAAGAATGGATCAATGGTGTTAACTCAGAAGTGTGTTAATTTTATGATGAAAGTGGGGCTCCTCATAAAAGGATAAGTTTAGCCTCATTGCTCTCTGTCTCAAGCTTTTGCCGTCCACCCTTCTGACATGCGAATGCCCTCACCAGATGCCAGCACCATGCTCTTAGACTTCCTAGTTTCCAGAACTGTGAGCCAAATAAACTTCTATTCTTCATAAATTTCCCACCCTGTGGTATTCTGTTACAGCAGCAGAAAACAGGCTAACACACCTCAAATTTTAAAAGACTAGAAAATGTATCAAGTATATTTGGTGGTCCAAAGGATTTTTATTCTCTGAGACCAAAAATAATAAAAAATTAAACATGAAAATTGTGAAGACCCACATTCATAGAAGAGCACACTGAATGGATGAGCTCAAAAAGTAAATTAAAGTATTAATTAGTGATAGCACTTCTTTTTAGAATGAGAAAAATCTCAGTTATATATTTCTCTTCATTTTTCTCTTCTCAAAATCTTATAAATAAAACACAGCAATTTCATTTCAGCCAAGTTCCAGTTCCGATAATCAGCTATCACAACTGCTATGTTATTGGCAGATGGATAAGCAGATGGAACACTTTTCATAGCCTTTTCTACTCGTGGAGTCCAGCCAAAAATCATTTTCCAATGTCTTCCTGAGAAATAATATTAGTTATTGCAGTCATGACTGAAAGCTCACTGTGAGACTCAGAAGGAAGGACAATATTATTTGGAGTTCCCTTACATAAATATGTTAGAAAAATTTCTAAAATTGACAGCATAAAATGAGAAATTAAAAAAAAAAAGTGAAACAGAGGCAATTTTAACCACCTAAACTTTTATCTATTTTTAAGTCCAATAAAAAAATATATGTATACTGAAATGACTTCTATCATCCTTACATAATAACTGTGGTCGTATGAAAGCCTAGAAGTAAACATAAATTTGGGGGTTATTAAGTTTTATATAGCACTTTATGATTGGTTATAAGTATTACATGTTATCTAGAATACAATTTCCTAGGATCAGAAAGGCAGTACTTGTAGCTAAAGTATTGTCACCCAAAGGTTCACATTTACTCTTAAACACCAATTCAAATACAAAGCATGCCCTCTTCATAGTAACTTCCTCTTGGGAAAGAACATCATGCAATAATTCTAGAGTAGCTATAAAATTCAGTGAGAAAAAAAAGGGCTAGGTTTTTATTTCATATTGATTCATATGAAAAGCAATTCTGGAACAACCAATAAATAGGAAACAGGAGAAAATAAACAGGAAAAGAAAGGAAGGAAAGCACAAGAAAGATAAGAGCAAAAAGTTCAAATGTACACCTAGCTTGTGGAATTTTTAAAGGCATCTACCACAAATAATACTTCTGCTCTAACTAATGAATTCATAGTTCTATAAAATGCCAAATTTACTTAAATTTTTCTGATTCCTTTCTTGTCATCAGACACATCACTTTTTTCCTGTACAGTTTCTTTCCAGGAGTAATCAGTGTTTTCATTTCTCCTTACCTTCAGCCCTACCAATAAGCCTAAAATAAGCCCCTGCCACTGAATGTAAAGCATACCGTGCACCTGAAGCCCTATTTCCAACAGTTCCAACTAGGGATACTCTCATTTCTAGCCCTCCTGAAAGAGAACACTAACACACGGTGTCAGAGTTGTTGCTCCACCAGGAGACTACTCGTTCCTTTCTACTCTTTCCTCTGCACTTAGCATGCCAGTCATTACTAACAGCACAAGATATTGCTTCTGTTTCCCCAAGTGCAAAATTAATACAATATGTATATTATAGAACTAGTTGGTTCGTCTGTTTTTATGTTTGACACTCTGAATAACTGCTGTAACTAACAGAATACATAAAAAGATTTTCTAAATTTGACTTCATTATAATATCAAGAAAATAAACACAATAAATAATAAGAATACTAACCAAGTAAAATATTCCAGTGCTTTTTCTATGTAGTCTACAGCTTTCCCATCAAGATAGTCAACTAGAGCTGCTTTTGCCATCATAAGATAGCATTCACCCAAACCTAAAATCAGGTAAGTTTGCAGTTGTTACTAAAACATATAAAACAAACACATAAAATCAACTTCAAATAAATTTACTGGTGTTATTTTAAAGCCATTTTCAAAAAAACAATACTTAATGGTATATGATAAAATTCTATTTAAGCATGATATTGCATACCTTTAGTATTCAAATGGAAGATTAGAATTCAAATGGAAGGATTCTGTTGGAATAAACATGCACTACAAGTTATAAAACGTTATCTATGGAAACTAAGAATTTCCTTGATTTTGGGCAAGTTACTTACCGCTTAAAACCTCAGCTTCAAATAAGGGGATATCATCTAAATGCTACTTTCTATCATATTACTACTTATTAACTGCTGTGAAACAAGATTTGATCTTTTTGTATTAAAATCTGTATAGCAAACTTTAAGCTCTACAAGCTCTCCTTCTCTTGAGGAAAGAGCTTTATAAAATTTTTTTTAAAAAGTCTCAAGCCCTAAGCTATATGTCACTTAAAACATAACACTTACATCTGATTTAAACCTCAAAGGTTTCTTTAAAAAGGAAAAAGAAATGGGGGAAAGCATATATAATAAGCTCCAGCCTTTTCTTAAATGGTCAGATATAATCATAAGATATTCAGATTATACATGGATGGTAGTGTTTTACTTTATGTTACCAAAAATAGTACATAATATAGAAAAAATAGATATCTAAGGAGAAACTGAAATCAATTTAGATCATTACAAAACAATGCAAGTTGCCTCTAAAATTTAAAATTTTTTAAAAATTAATTTCTATAACTTACAAAGTAATTGAAAGGTAGTAAGATATTCTGGGGTATAGTGAATTAACTATCAAAATATAAGAGCAAGGAAATTCTCATTTTAGAGACATATTTCTAGATCCAATAGCTATCATGCTATTTGTCTAAAAGTTAAATATCTATCATTACTATTTATTCACTGGCATGAAACAAGATTTGATCTTTTTATATTCAACTCTATATAAACTATAAGAGGTTCATACTGGATGCCTGCTGTTGACTAAAGAAGTCCTTTTCAAGTTATTCAATACATTAAGATAGGAAATTTACCCAAGCATTTTATTCTTCAGTATCACAAAAGTCAAAGGAGCTATCAAAAAGAAAATTACCTTTCAAAGCAGGCACGTAATCCTCTGTCTTGTTAATGATCAGCTGGTACTGAGCTACAGCCTCCTTGTATTTGCCTAGGATTTGCTGTATTGCTGCAACTTTAAAGACACTGTATGTGGATTCTGGGTTCAGCTCACTGGCTTTTGTGAAGGATTTCAAGGCTGTGGTATAGCCACCTCTGCTTAAGTATGCCTCTCCTAATGATTCCCAACAATTGAAATCCTTTGGGTCTGCCCTTAATGCTGCCTGTAAACTAAAATTTCAAGAAACAGTATGAGAACTAAAAGTAACAGAACTATTTCAACATCTAAAAAGAAAACACAAAATAATTCAACTGAATCACATATATCTGTGGCTCCTTCTATTTATAAAAGTGTTATTTAAAGTAGGGAAACCTATTTCTTTTATGACTTGATTTTTTTTCAATACTAAGAAGTTTTATTATAATTTCAAAATAAATAAGAATAAAAAACTTTTTGGGAAAGTGCTGACCAGAATTTCTTTCCTTGATTATGTGAAAAAACTCCGGTGTTCTATCCTACCAGGACAGTTGTACATTCCAGTTTGCCTGATCAATCTATAAACCTCCACCACCAAACCTTCTGCCAACAGAATTATCACAGTTGAAATATAGAAATACTAGGCATGCTTTAAATTTCTGATAAAATTCCATTTCTATGAAAAATTTTTAAATGCCTGTATTCTAGATATTTACATAAATCAGAAACTTTATCTTGATTCAAATATATTGTATATACTCTTAGTACAGTTCAAACCAAATGATTATAGAGGAGCCACTCCAAAATGCCCTTCAAGCTGCCAAATGTCAAAATAATGCATGTCAGCAGGAGAACAACAAAGATATGTACCTGAGCTTTTCAATACTACTTAAATTTCTATTGAGAACCTACTACACATGTGACACTATTATAGACCTGACTTCACTAGACTGGCTATCTCCTCAACAACAGAACATCATTTAATCTACTTTTGCAATTCCACTGCCTTGCAGACAATAATACCAATCAACCACAAATAAAATTTGTTATTTCTTCTCTCAAAATGCAACCTGGTAAGGAGCAACTTGTAAAGTTCATTTGGGTATATATGAAGTTTAATTTAAGAAATCATTATGTTGTCTGACATAGTTTAAATATGTAAGGTGCCTTACTCAGCCACTGCTTGAGAATGTTGACCAGCTTTCAAATAGTACAGCCCTCGCCTGAGCCAGGCCCATTTTGCTGTTCCAGCACTTGCCTTCTGAGTTACTGTTGTTAGGATAGCTAAGGCAGTTTCCTAATGATAAGAAAATGCTATTATTAGAGATATTAAATATCATAAAAATATGGAACACCCATGTAAAGTACACAAATATATTTCATTTCCCACTTCTGATTTTTTAAACTTTACAAGTATACACCAAACTATACTTCCAGCTATAAATGATGAGTAATTTAATATCTGCCAATGAAAACAAATCTTAGTCTATTTTTAAAGAGAAATGAAATATTCTATTGCATCTATAAGGAAAAATAAAAACTAATGCTAACTTTCAAGTATACATATGTAAAAATATTTCTATTTACATTCTCAGGATTAAAAAACAAAAAGGCAAAAGTAGTTACTAGACATACCGTATCTTCAAGCTCCACACTTAGGTCAACTGCTGCAGCTCCAGAGTCAGCATCAGTATCATCTAATTCAAAAGCTTTCCTATAACATCCACGGGCTCTGTTTTTATCTCCCACTACATCTCTGTAATAATGTCCTAAATAGCAGAAAACTTTGCCCATATATGTATCCAGTCTTGCAGCCTTTGAAATAAATATTGATAATAACAGAATATTAGAAGTTTATTTGCATGAGCATCTTTAAAAACACAAAGGATAACTATAGAGATTAAAAAAAGAAACAATTTTATTAAATATACAAAAATATGCCAAAACATCCTTTAATATAAGACTTAAAACAACATAAAAGCTGGTCCTCACTGCTTATATAAGGTAAGCAGAAGTAAAAAAACATTATTTCTTTGGTAAAAGAAATTTGACATTAGAACTATTACTAATCTGCTCTTATAAGTCAAGATAATAATGTAAGACTAAAGACGTTAAACATTTAAAAAAATAAGTTAAATATCTAGTGCCTATAAAACTACAGTAGACATTACCTGAAAACAGTATTGTTTTCCAGAAATAATTATGCCTCATTTTTCCTTCAAAACCCACATAACATCCTCATAAAACCTTAGGTGTGAGAGACAAACCACAAAAAGCAGCTAAGAGTACTTTTAAATAACTAACATATAATTATTATTTATGATTTTAAAATACCATTTCAACTAAGAATTGAATAGCAGCACTTGTTTTACCTTCAGAAAGTGGGTAAGAGCCTTTGTTTTATCTTTTCTTGTCTCTTCACCCATAAACCAATATGTTAACCCAAGTTGGTATTGATATTCAGCAACTTCAGCATCTTTCTCAAGTGCTCTCTGAAAACTAATTCAACAAAGGGGAGTAAAAAAGAATATTAAAATAAATACACACACTATATATATATTTGCTCCTATATAAAATACAGGAGACACCTAGTTTGAACAAAGTTTTGGCAATTCAAAGATGCCATATTAGAAACAAGTCATTACTTTAGGATTAGATTAATGAGAAAAAATAATTTGTTATTGAAGGAGAAGCCTAAAAAATCACAATGGGCTTTTAGCACTACCATCTGCTAAGTAAGTGTTCAAAGCATATACCAAACGTTACATCTGCTTACTGAACATTATGATCAGCTACTTAGATTTGAAACTCATCATAGATTTTTTTATAGTTACTGTGCTACATGCTAAAGACATTTCTTAATATAAGACTATAAAGATCAAATTTACACTAAATCAGATCTACATCAAGCCCACTCATTTTAAATTTTTGAAAAACATGATAATGTGACTGGATCTATGAGCAATCTATATACCCTTACCATTTTTCTGCTTGTAGATAGTCCTTTTTGGTAAAATGAATCAAACCCTCAAGGGCATGAGCTTCAGCTAGGTCAGGGTAAGAAGAGAGAAGGTCTTCCACAATCTGTAGAAGTAGATACTTGTCAATTCCATATCCAAATAAAAATGACTTTTAACTTTTAAAAATCGCTCAGTTTGAATTAAAAAAACCAACCTTTGTAGCTTCATCTAATGAGCCTTTGTTCACATAGGCCAAGCCTTTAAGAACCAAAAGTCCAGGGATATTATCTGCATCAGAAACCTAGAAAACAATTGTAATGAATTGCTATAAATCTCCTTCAACACAACCACAGCAATGTTTGCTTTAATTAAAGAATGACCATAGAAGGACAGGGTCCTACCAGAATAAAGACATGGGGTCCTGATTTCTATCACTACTAAAACTTTCATTGTTTGTTATTTTTTTAATTGAGAAAATTTCAAACACATAAAAAAAAAATTGGAGAGACTAGTATAATAAACGCACATGTACCCATCATCAAGCTAGAAAATTATAAAACTCAAAGGCAATTTTTCCTCATCTATACCTGCAACCATTTTACTACACTACTGCTCAGATTATATTGAAACAAATCCTAGATATTATAACTTTTTATCTATGATATATTAATACTTCAGTATCTATACCTAAAAGATAAGTTTATTTTTAAATGACATAACCACATTACCATTGGCACACCTGAACAAAACCAACAACGCAACCTTAATATCATCAAATTTCTCAGTTGTCTCATAAAATATTTCAACAATTTGTTTTTAATCAAAATCCAACTAAAGTAGATACATTTCAATTGACACGTTTCAAGTCTCTTTTTACTATACTACAAGGTTCCTTTTCCTCTCTTTTTTTTTTTCTCTCTCTTTTATAATGTAACCATTGAAAAATATGGCCTGTTTGTCACAGTTTCTTATAGTCTGGATTTTGCTGAATGTATTCTCATGGTATTTAACATGTTCCTTGGTCCCTTGTATTTTCTGTGAATTAGCAGTTAGGTCTGGAAGCCTGACTTGATTCAGGTTTGGTGTTTTAGCAGCAATATTTCAGGTGTACTTGCACTTGGTTATATCTAATTATCTTTCTTTTTGTGATGTTAGTAGCTATAATCCTCAATGCCTACATCTGTTAACTCATTAGGGACTGCAAAATGGTGATTTTCTAATTCTATCATTTCTTCTTCTCTTTTTAGGTGGAATACTTCAACAAAGAGAAATTTCTCCTATACTCACTATTTGGTTATGATAAAAAATGATTCATTTAGGAAACGCAGGATAAATGTTTTGATTCTTTTCAGCTGGCTCCTTAGCATCCTCCAAAGATTTGTTTTCTTGAGGGTGCTTGATTTTTTTTTTTTTTAATCATCATGAACACATGGATTTAAACATATTTGATGTGTTTCAATAGACTGCAGTTACTGGTGCCCTTTTTAGCCAGTGAGAATCTCCTTATGCTAGCTCCTGAGCCCTTTCGACATGATCCTAGTAGCCTTTTATAGTTTCCTTGCTTTCTAACATGACGAGATGTTCTGGGCTCATCTTGTACATTTTCTGTCTCAGATCTGGACTCTTTCAGTTCTCCAAGAAACTTTTCATTTTGTCTTTTTGCAGAAAAATTATTGGAAAGACCTCTATAAAGCATTTACACAAAAAAACATTACTAGTGGGAAAACAAAAAGAAAATAAGATATCAATTCTTGAAAAATGCTAACAAGTGTTCTAATTTTAAAGAAATATTATGAAATGCAAAGCCCTTTGAAATATGCAAAACAGTGATTTTTTTTTAAAAAAAAACTGAACTGAAAACTTCCTAATATGCTGAGTGATACAATTTTGATTTTAGACAAAAACTAGCCTTTACCTGACAAAAAAATCTTTAAGGAACAATGTTGTTATAACTCACAAATTACTAGTTACATTATTTCAGTAGGGAATTTCAAATTGCCTGAATTAAAAACATTAGTTTCATTCTTAAATAATCTTTCTTTGAATGAAACACATAAACAACATTCTCTACCATGAAGCTATTATACTAATGTCCTTAATTATTTCTGTCAATAGTAAAACATTTCCTGGAAGAA
The DNA here is from genome assembly GCA_963574885.1 of Lepilemur ruficaudatus. NCBI lineage: Eukaryota > Metazoa > Chordata > Mammalia > Primates > Lepilemuridae > Lepilemur > Lepilemur ruficaudatus. The sequence goes on from CAUYRT010036286.1 coordinate 16,016, forward strand.
AAAAGTTAGAATCACAAATTAATAATAATCAAGTAGCAATAACCTAAGAAGGCAAAAAAGAAAAGAATAAATGCTAGAACTAAAGAAAGGAATTGCCTCATGTGAAGAGCCCTCTGAGTACTTAACCAAGAGGCAAACAAATAACTTGAGGAGTTTCCAAGTGTGTGAATGATTTATAAATAGTGCAGATATGGTGAATTCATACCACTAACACAAAATTTGTATAAGTAAATATTTGTAGTACGGAGAGAATGGTTGTTGCCTGGTTGATATGAAACTAATTAAAGTTGAAGGGAAAAACTCAATGATAAGACTACCTGATCAAGAGTACGAAGTGCTTCCTCTGAAGATTCATAATCTGAGAGTTTAATCAATGCTTCTGCTTTCAAATGAAGACAAAGATTCTTCTGATGAAGACTGCTACCAGACACACTCAGATTATCTATGTTCTTTAGAGCTGACAAAATTAAGGACATCTGAATGAAGATAACCATATCACTTCACTTTTTTTTCTTGTTAAGAATGACATACAATAAAGGACATACAATAAGAATGCCATACAATAAATTTATGCAACAAGCATAAATTCCCAAAACAATACACGTAAAGAATAATTCAAAGCTAAATATAAATTCTTCCCTGAATTCTTTATGGAAAGATCTGAATTTAAAACAGAACATATCTGAATTTAAAACCTCTATCTTCACACAACACGTAATAAAAATGAACATACTGAAACGCAACAATGGCTATCTATATCTGCTACTTAATAAACATTAGCACTTAGCTAAAGCATCTGTAACAAACATAAGAAATTAAGGATACTGGAAGGTGAAAGATGTTGAATTTAGAATGAACCAAGGTGAACTGTTTCTCAATTACTGTGGGTAGGCTCCCACATAGGGTCAGGCACAGTGAATCACTTTTTATGATTTCCTATCCCCACACTCACCCCATCACATTCAAACAGGCTCCAAGATGCCTAAGAATTCCCTTGTCTACATCAGATAAATTAAGGACTCATGAAGGTCCAGGACACACCAGAAACTTCGTTGTTACAAGACAGAATACCTCCACCTAAGCCTAAACTGACAAAATTTATAAATGCAGGAAACCTTTGATAAATACTTATTGTCAGTCTAAAACTAAATATACTAGTAGACACGCATACAGACTTGGCATTTATCTAACCTCAATAAAATTTAAATTAGTCAGCAATTTAAAATGTAAAATATAGCATCTGAGTCTTTAAAACCACTATCTTTCTCCTTTAAGATGAAAGCAAACAGGTTTGGCCACGTGTCAAACCAAAAGATGTCAAAAATACCTTGACTGCATGAAAAAACAGCGTCTTTAGGTCTACGCATTTTGACTTGGGCTTCTGCCAAATGATACCATCCAGTTGTGCAGAGGGGGCTTTCCTTTAACCCTGAAAGGATAAAAATGATAATTAAAAAAAAAAAAAAAAACAAGGTTTCCGTGACTACTGAAATAAATGGCACCATCATCTACTCTCCAAATCAGACCCTACCCCTCTTCCTCATCTCTCACACTTTATCAGTCACAAAGTCATATTGATTCCTCCCGTCTATTTCTCTACACGTTTTTCTCCATCTCTATCACTCCAGTTCAGACCGCCACCACCTTTTCCCAGATAACTATGCTTGCCATCCACTACAGTGCATTCTCTACACTGTACCAGAATATTTCTAAAAACACAAATCAGATTATAAAATTCCTCTCATTAAAACCTTTCACTGACTCCCCACTGCCCTCAGGATAATGTGGAAACTCCTTAACAAGGTCTGCAAGACCCCTCTACAACCTCACTTCTTGCCCCTTCCCATATATATACTTCATTCTTAAATCTTGGTGAAGTACCTGCAGTTCCCTGAACAACAGTTTTCTTCTTACCTCAGGCTATTTCACAGATTCACCTCTCAGCCTAAAGAGTTCCTCCCATCCCCTTCATCCATCTGCCTGACTTTTATTTGTCATTCAGATCTCAACTTGAATGTAGGTTCTTCCAGAAACATCATGCCTGATAAGACTAAGTTAAAGCCATCCCAAGACTTCTATATACATTTACATATATATGTGTGTGTGTGTGTGTGTGTGTGTGTGTATCCCTATTTAACAGATGTAAACACTGAGACACAGGAAGCTTAAATTAGTGAATGACAGAGTTGGAATTCAAACCTAGGAAGACTCCAGGGCATGTAGGTACGTTTTTTTCCCTTCCATCATAGATATATGTTCCTTAAAGAAAGGCTCAAAGACAAATGCCTACTGACTAACAATTACAATTTATATTACATGCTATCCACTGTACATTTACCTTCTGTTAGGTTCCTAACAGCATCTTCAAACTTTTTGTCTTGTAATGCTTTAACTCCTAAGCCAATGAGGCCTGGACCACTTTTTGGATCCATTTCCACTAGTCTATGACAAAATTGCTGTCCCTCATCAGTAAGACTTCCTAGAATTAAGAAAAAACATTATTAGCATATATATATAGCAAGCTTCCAAATGCCAAAACCTACCCACTTAAATCTCAAAAGCTGTCTTTACACCCTTCACTACCTCCTGATTCCAGGAATTCAAAACTTAAATGAACCAGCAAATGCAAAAATATTAACATTAAAAAATTATGCACTTCCATCTTCTTAAATATTGGAAATAGAAACAACTTTATCCAGACACTGAATCTGAAGTCATACTCAAGGATTTTAAACAAGAAACCTACTGCTACTGGCCAGTAGGCTAAGCCAGATAGCCTACTGTTTGCCAGGCCTCTCTTTCCTATTCAGCAGTAACAATTTTGGTTGTTAACTGAAGGAAGCCCTGCAAAAATGAGTATCTTCATCAATTTCTCTCCCTAGCCAACCATGAACATGGCAGCCAGATCCAGTGGACTCTCCCAACATCTTAAGATCACTGGATGTTGGAAGAGCTACCCATAGGTTGACACTGTACAAAGGCTTAGTCACAGTCTTCTTACGTTTACAAGCCCAGTAGCACATTTCCCCATTTTTCTAAAACTATCTTTTTCTATATAAGTTAATAGTTAAGCTTATGAAATAATCACCCAATGCCTACATTTATTTTCAAATTTATTTCGGTAAAATAATTTAGTTTAGAAAACATCATATATTTTGTTCTATTTCTATTTTCTCCAACTTCAATGTTAGGATTTCCATTCCCAGAAAAGCATGAAAACAAATTAAAAATGTGATTTCTGTTTTCTGAATAAACTGTGAATAGCATTTACCACTTTAATAAATTGTCCAATCCCACAGGAAAAGTCTTTAAAAGTAATTAAGGCCAAGTACAACTTGAAGCAATAAATATGTGGAACAAATAAAAATAATTTATCTGAATAAAAAGCCTGATGCTTTAATATCTATATAGAACATATACCCGCAAACTACACCACTGTTTCAGTCATAGATGTCAAAAGTAAATTACTTGCATATCATTAATTTACATATTCAAATCTTTCAAAACGAGATGCAAATCAATGTATAATCCATAAGTAACATGTCATATTCAGCTTTAGAAATCTAAATTAGCACCAAAAAAACAAAAATTCATAATGGCTAAAGAATTAAAAGTCCAGTACTATTTGGTAAAATACAAAAAGAAATTGAAAGAAATACTATTTTGATTAGTAAGCCAACAAAAAAGACACAATCCTACTACTATTAATATTATACTTCCAGGCATGAATTTCCTTCTGTCAATATGTTCTCACTATTACTTCCATAAGTATGAATTCCAAGAATAGATATGCCTAGTTTCATTCATACTATTTCCTCCTAAGCAAACCAGTGGCTTTTTCCCTTTCTATCCAGTAGTATTGTCTAAACTAGACATTGTCTACATTAGGCATCAGAATCACCTGAAGGAATTGTTGAAACACAGTATGCTGAGCCCTACCCCTAAAGTTTCTGACTCAGTAGGTCTGATGTTAGACCTGAGAATTTGCATTTCTAACAAGTTCTCAGGTGATGCTTATGCTACCAGTCCAGAAATCACACTTTAAGAACCAACGGTCTACAGTATTTGCTAATACCATATACCATCTTTATTATTAGTCTATATATACCCTGCCTTTGTTGCCTCTGTAGCTAAATGGTAACTTCTGGAAAGTAGAGATTAGCATGGTATCTTATACATGGTAGGTGTTCATTAACTATTGTGATAATCCTTTAAAAATACCATCATGAACTTATGTTCCAAAAGGCCTTTCGTCTGTTAATGGGTAATGGCTGAGAATTACTTTAGAAAATTTTAAATCTTTACCATTCTAAAAAAGAAAAAAAATAGGTATTAAAATTTTACCTTCAATCTCTACCCATCTGAGTCAAAATTCTCTTCCTCCATGGAAACATAATTCATGACAGACTATCTTAGCTACATAAACTGCCCTTATTACAGAAAACATATCGGGGATGAAGAGAGGAGAAGCCATTCATGCATCTCTCCAATGATCATTCATATGCAGGGTCTCTAAAACTGCCCACAGGTAAGCAAAGTGTGGGTAGCTGCATGAAAACAATTTCCAAAAGGCTGAGATAAATACAAACAACTTTTAAAACAAGGTAAACCTTCCTAACATATTCCCTTTGCTAAAGCCTGGGAGCACAATTATAATAATGAAATAAGACTAAGAAGACTGTGTTCATGTTTAGCTCTGGGTAACATTCTCTACATATGACCAAATGTCACTTAGAAGTATTTTCTATAGTGTTCCTGAAAACGAGCAACAGTGATAACACTAAGATCCCTGTGTAAAGAGACAGGAGTATTCAACTCCCAATCCTCTTCTCCATACTAATTCTTATGGAGAATACTAAATAAATACTTAGGTAGAGGATAAAAACAGAGAGGAAACAGACTTCATAGCTTTTATTTAACTTACCTGCTCTTTTTAACATTTAAAGGATTCTAAGTTTCCAGATTTAATGACTTTAAAAGAGCTTGACAGTATTATTTTTATTTCTCAAAAAGTCAAGCGAGACTTGGGGCTGATGCATGCCAAAACTCCAAGGGTAAAGAGTACTCTCAGGAAGTCCAGGTTGGACGCTAAGTAATAACAATGGAATTGTTTCCTAAATTTACTACAAAAAAAGGTAAGGTTTTTAAAAAAATAATAATAATAATTCATTTCTGACATCCTAAAGAAACTGAAAATACTATAGAATTTTTCTTTTAAATAAACATAGTTGGGAGGAAAAAAATATACAATTTGATGGCATTTATGCCTTTATTTTCACCTGGATTTTCTAATAGTTACATAGCACAAAATCTTAAAGAAGCTCTTTGTTTGAATTTGAAGAACCAACCTTTCTTATCCTCCCCCCCCATTTCAACAACAAAGCAAAATAATTCAAAAAGGTCATTTAGCATGAAAAAAACATTTCAACAGATGACAACTGTGAAAGCCATTATTTGTTACGTGAAGCTTTAAAAACTGACTCATACTGAAAATGAATCTTCAAGTCTCAACAGGAAAAGCAGGACAAAGGAGACTGAAATGTTATTTGTTCTCAGTGGAAGAGAACCCAGTGATTAACTGCTGTAAAGTAGCAAATTCTGCAGATACTGAAGAACTTTGGGGGAGGGAAGGTCAGACTTTAGAAACCTTACAGATTTTTCAGAAGTTCTTAATACACAGAAAGTTTGCTTTAGAGTAGCAAAGAAAAAAAAAGCATTCTGCATTAACTATTCCACCCCAAGAATAATTTTACCTTGGAATGTACCTAAACCTGAACTACTCAATTCTGCAACTTCTTAAAACCAACAATTCACAAGGGTAAGAACTCTTCCTTAGTTTCACCATTTGTGTAAATATTTACCTACTGACTCCTTTTTGCATGACATAGACCTCCCTTTCTTTCAATTCTGCACAATAACAATCTCCAAAGTCTCTCCAAAAATGATTTTTTTTCACTTAACCCAACATAATTTCTAATCAATCAATATAATCTCTTTACACTCTCTCTTATTAGAGCACTATCGACTACAGAATTTATGTGCAAACTATCCTATGTTTCTATTATTTTGTAGACTTTTTGGCATATAAGATCCATTTTTATTTAACAAATCCACATTATAGGTATATTTATGCTTACTGAGAAAGCATTCCATCAGTCCTGAAAAAGAAATTCCAAAGTATTCACTTGTGTCATCTGGCATATGAGCAGGCCAAGATTGAGGTGCAAACCATTAATAGCTGAACAGAATTAGATAGAAAAGAGTGAATACCAGCCATTAATTTCTCAATAGCATTGTATAATAACAGCAGAAAAAGAGATGGAGGGATGGGTAGCAGAGGCCATAAAATAAAGAAAATTAGCCCATTTATCTTTGGAAAACATTGAGTTTTGTGCTAAAATGTGAAGAAACTGGGTAATTTTGGAACTAAGCTTACTATCAGAGAAAAAAGACACAAAAAAACTTCTTAAAAGTATGCTCCTTGTGCTGAAAGTCTCTTTGTGTTCCTCATCCTGCTTGGCCTAACTAGCACTTTCTTCTTGGGATGCTCCTGCCACGCAACACTACTGCAATTCTTCTCCTTCCCCTCTGAAACCTTACTATCCCTTCACATGCTTCACTTTCTCCTCGCTCCTTAATGCAGTTAGTCAAGTCCCCGGATTGCTTTTCTTTTTATATCTAGTAACCACTTCTACCTATTCGTACTTCATCATTGTAATCCAAGTTCCAATTTGATCACTTTGATTAAAAAAAGATTGCCTTAATAAAGGCCTCCTAATCATAAAATCAGTTGCTTACCTGTGAAGACAGACAATAATCTTTCTGAAATGTCCTCACTGTGTTTTGCGTTGCTTCCTCTCAGCGTCCCCCACCTGCCTCTCTGACCTCTCCCCTTCTCTGTCTTCCACTTCCTCTCTTCCTCTTCTCCCTCCCTTTCCTTCCAAGCCAGCCAGCATTGCCCAATGTACATTTCCCAGTCTTTTCCCCTTCAGTCCTCCTCTGATATCATCCACTCCACTTCACTTTCACCTACATGCAAATGACTTCCAAACCATAGGTCTAGCCTTAGCATCAATCTCTCACCTGCAAACCAATATGGGCATTTCCCTTTGACTGCCCCTTAACATTTCCTCTTAACAACCTACCTTTCATACAAACCATCATGCCTTACTAGGCCAACTTTTGAGGAGAGCTGAAAGTTAAAACTGATTTTTCCCTCCCTTTACCTCTGTTTCACTCTCATTCTTTTCATTCATCTGTTCCTTTCTATCACCAGTATCACACTCCTAGTTCATTCATTCCTATCATCACTTAGTATACTCAATCTAGCCTATCTTCTATACAATCTATCCTGCACACCATGTTAATTTAAGACTTTATACTTCCTAAATCCATTCACTGTGATACTTTTTATGTTAACTTTTCTCATGGTAGTGAAAAGTGCTCCTGTAAGTCTATCTTTGACTCAGTTAAAGTAAGAAAAAGAGAATCTGCTTACATGTCACCAAAAAAATCCAGGACTAAAGGCAACAGCATTTTTGTTTTTATTCAGATACCCTCCCCCCAATAAGAAAAGTACAAGTAGGACTTATAAAGAATAGCTAAAGTGGAAAGAATCAAAATAGGTGCAATAGTCATTTTCCACCAGGAATTTTCCCTCAGTTATCTCTAGCAGTTTTGATTCATTTTTCTACTATGACACTTGTGAGGGTCATTCACATACAAAAAGCATTCCCAAGTATATGCTCCTTTAGCAATCAAGTGAAAAAAAAAATTAAATGGATTAGTAAAGCTCTGCAATAATTTACAATCATTACCACAATAGTGTATGTACTATTATTTCTATTTCAGTGACTAATTTCTGTGAACTTGTTCACCTCAAGTGAATATAGGCATGGACAGGATGATACTCAAATTATTTAAAAACCAATCTATTTAGCACAGACGCTGACAAAAAGGACAGAAACTGGTGAGAAAAACCAATATGGCCAGCCTCTTGTAAACTGCCTGAACACCAGACTCAGACACAAGACATCCACAGCTACAGGTTTGCCAACTCCTAGAAAGCTAGTTGTCATCACGTCTCTCTTCCCCCGAAGAAAGTACATGAAGATGCAGTAACATGAAGTATACACAGCCACATACTCTCCAACTTGAATATGTTTTATTTCATTGAAAAAGGTCATTCACAAACTTCATTACTTCATAATATTACAGTATTCATAACAATGTGCTTGTGACACTATAACATAACATCAACACTGAGAAAGTTAAACTTTCCTAAAATCCTTTTCACAATATTCACGGCCCCATGTAATACAGTCCAACCTGTTTTGTCAAAATATACCTTAGTTATTCCTTCCACTATAGCAAACGAACCTATTTTACTATTCCTAAAAAATGCATGTAGCTCCACACCTTTGCTCATGCCATCTGGAGTACCTTTCACCTCCTCCTGTTTATCTAATATCTACGGAAATTTTAAGAGCCCCCTCCCCCACCAATTTCCACCATCAAAAAGACTTCACTGATCAACAATGAATTCAATAACTCTTAATTCCTCTCTATCACTGTACCTCCCTGTATCTATTAGCTTTTTCGTGTACACAAAGACTACATATTGCACTTCCTTTTATGTCCAGAAACACGGAAACAATACCTTACACATGGCAGGCATTAAAACACTTGCTGATTGATAGCAGCATCACTCCCACACAATCACATGCCTCTAGGACACACAATATGATAAATAAGAAATTACCTGATTCAATTAAATGCAAACAAAGCACTTCTAATGGATACTGTACAGTGGGATAGATGTTTATCATTCCTTCACAGGCCTTCTTCAGCCTAGCAGTCTCATGAGGAAACTTGAAAATATAAAAGCAAAATAAACTAAATTCCAGTCGTAGTAAAATGCATTTGTGGGCACTTTCCCAATGAGAAATATATAACAGTATATAGAGATCTAAAAAAATCAACTTACTTTGGATAAACACTGAATGAATTGCCTATAAAGTACTTGGTGATCTTCACTAGGAATCTTATCTGATAAGTCCAGTGCATTCTCAAAAGCAGTTAAAAGCTGAAACAAATAAAAAAGCTATCATATGCAGTATACTTAAATGACAAATGTGATAAATGGTTGAATGTATAAGACTTCCTTATACAAACTGTACCTTTAACTAGGCCCTGAAAATTTCAAAGAGGAAAAAAATGTATATGTAAATTTTGGAGTGCATTCTAACTCCAACTGGCCATTATACTGCACTGAACTAGTAAGCGACAATATAAATTTAACAACATTAATTTAACAAAACATTCTTCTAAGTGCTTGCTGTTGCCTACAAAGTAGTCAACCAGAGTACAGTCTTAAATGCTAGTATAGATGCTACTGCTCACATCATTTTTAAATCTCCTCTTCTGAGATCACTAGCATATGCTTTGAAACATCTTCAATGGTAGCAAATCCTCAATCTTCAAAAAAAAATGTTATCAAAATGAGTTATACTTTTGGTAAAACAGATATGATGGAACTATAATGAAATCACTTCTTTTATGCATTATTAACTGACTTTGAAGGAAATTCCAAAAGAGGCCTTCTAAATATTTCTTGAGCAAGAACAATACTAGAATCCAAGGCAAGCACTTTAAAGTACTTCATACCATTCATTTGGTTACATGTGCCACCTTTTTAAAATGAATATTCATGACTTAACAAAAATCCATAATACCTCAAATTTTCTTTCAAAAGTATGCTATAAAGTCTACATAAATAAATAAAATTTTACTGCTCTGATAAAGTTAATGATCTTTCAAAGAAGGAAACTTAGCTTCGAACAGTCTAACATAACAGGTTTTTAAAAATAGTAATAAAATCATTCCAAATGAAAAACAGGTGACACATCTTTTCTGAACACTCAGTATTCGAGGTGATAATAAACCCCACAAAAGCCTTTTTATCCTATTCTTAACAGTTAGAAATCAATTCTTAAAATTATAAGTAATTCTCTTTCATGGATAAGTGTATACTCCGACAATCCAAAAAGGCATTTTACTCATTTTTGTATGTGTTAGATATTCTGATAATCTATACTATTTTATGGAAAATAATAAAGCTATATTATAATGTATGATTTAACAGAATTTGGTAAGCTACCTAATTTTGTTACTGTTCAATTTTTTCTACAACTGAATCTATGAACAGATAAACCACATTATCACACAAATAGAAATCTTATTCTCACATTTTTATCCCCAGCTCCTAGGACACTGCCTGTAGTAGGTTCTCAATAAATATTTTCTGAATAAAAGAACAAATTAATGAGTGAACAAATTAACAAACAAAAAAATAAACTTCCCATCCTATATAGAACCTATAATTGTTTAGGTTTAAAATTTCCATTCAACTTAGTGTACATTGAGTAGTTATTTACTATAATAAGAACTTAAGCTGACATTTACACTTATCAATTAAAAAACAATAATAGAGACATTTTCCAATTATGGTTCAAAATCAGTTTTTTTACTGTCTTTTAAAATGATAAATATTCTAGTGGAATTGTTAAACCTTAAAGTTATTCATTATTCTTAGACCATAAGTGTAAAAAAACACACTTTCAAAGTATAACTTTTTAGAAATTATAGTAGTTTTGTGAAACATAATTTTCAGTTTCTTTTTTACAGTATTAAACTACTCCTTTATCGTGGATTCTTATGAATACAGGGAATGAAATTCTGATACCTTGACTACCAATTCCACTCCATCTAGACTTTGTGTAAGACTGCAGACCAATAATTCTGACTTAATTAGGAATAGCCTCTATGAATTTAAAATTGTACATTTACAAAATACCTAATCTGATAGACAGTACTCTTCTATATTATTTCATTATATTTCTAATTTCTAAATTCAATTAAATGATCAATTTTCATGAACAAACTTGAAGAATAAATGAGTCAGTACCAATTGCTGAGTTTCATTATTCTGATCCTCAGTACTCTCAGCTAGCAACTGAGTCAATTTCCTCCATAGTTGATGAAGCTCTTGGTTGTCTGCACCTTCTTCCTGCCGTGTTTTTATCAATTTGTGCCATGTTCGAGCCACCTATTTGAAAAGGAGATTTAAAATGATTACTTATTTTAAATGTTAAAAATGCCAATGAAAACGTAAAATTTGCAAGTAAAAATATTTTTTATCTGTTTATACATAAAAATTGCAAAAGCACAGAACCTCATTATAAACTCCATAAAAATAAGTTGATTGAGCAAATCCACACAGCCCTTACATTAAAAGTCTGACTGAGAGACCAGAGTATTTACAAGAAAAATAACATGCCCTAATTCCCATAACTTCTACCATCAGCTATGAAGACACCACAAATGGGCCACTAAGTTCTGCAGATGACACTTTTACTTATTTATACCCTGGCTTAGAAGTTATACTTTAAATTTGAATTTGTTTTCAAAACTCTGTAATTTGTATTCTCTTTCAAATTCTTTCAATATCATACTACGTATTAATTTTTACTTTTCTGTTAAGCTAAATGAAAGCTTTTCTTCTAATAATGGCTTGATTAAAAGAAGTCTAGGACCCCAGAAAATCATTCACAAACCTCTAAGTGTTTCTTTTCTTGATAATACAGATCCACAAGTTTCTTACAGACATCACACCACTTCTGTTTGTCAACACTTAGAAAAAAAAGAATTTTGAATCTGATTAATGAAAACAACTAAGGACTTAAAACACTAAAATTTAAATATCCCAAGAACATTGTCAGGTGCCATTTTAAATTAGAACATATCATATCTTGTTTAATATTACAGTAAAAATTATGTAAAATGAGCTCCTTGTAAAAAAGAAAAGGTTTAAGAAATATTATCTTCCATTATATTGACTGAAAATAATATCAAAGTTAGCCTTTGATATTACTATAAATAATAATATCCAAAATTAGTCTTTCCTCTTACTAGTAGAGTTTTGATTCTATTTCAATCACAATCGAGAGATTCTGTCACAAACATTTGAAAGAAAAATGTTTCTCAATTCCCAGTAAATGTTTGGAGTACTTTCATATAATTTTTAATCAGTTTATTCTAATTCAAGTTTTAAAAGAAAAAGGTCTTTCACCATAAATTCATTACCTTTCATAAAGATCCAGAAGCTTTTGGTAAACCCCAGGTAAGTCATCCTTAGCATTGATGTGATTGCATTTCTCATACAAGCTTGCTAACCCCTAACAAAGGAAGTAGTAATGATTATTCTTCCCAAAACACTGCATGTCCCCATGTTCATTTATTTTGCCAAATAATGTAATAATCTATTCAGATTATTTCTGATAAAAGATTACTATAATTTACAGGTCAAATGATATGTCTGGGACTGGCCTTCAATTGAGGGTAAGAGGGAATAGGTAAAGTGGATTATTGTTGAATCTCGGTGACAGGCAGAGGGGGTTCATTAAACCATTCTCTTTACTTTTGAAAATACAGTTGAAGTGTTTCACAATAAAAAACATTTTTAATGGTTATTCTACAATCTCACCCTCTAAGACATTACCATGTGACACTCCTTTTTTAAAATTTCAGCATGTGTTTTAAACAGCTTTATTGAGGTGTCATTGACATAAAAAATTGTACATATTTAAGGTATAGATCTTGATGTTTTGATATATGTATACATTGTGAAATGACCACCATTGTAAAGCTAATTAGCATATCCATTATCTCTAGCTAGTTACCATAGTGTGGGTGTGGGGAGAAGACTGAATTTTAAGACTTATTCTATATGACACTACTTTTATGATACTGTCAGACAAAAAAAGAAAAATCCAAATAGTCTATGAAAATTATCATTTTTGCTTCAAAAAAAAATCAGATACCCTAAACCAATCAGTTTATTATAAAAGCTGCCATTTCTCTAGGTGTGTTACCAGATATCCTCACTCAAGTGCTTATTCATGTGAACCTGAGACAAACAGGTTCACACTCTCCAGAGGCTACTACCTCCTATTAATCAGTTTCAAAGATGTGATTGAGATATGAAACAAATTAAAGTTATTAAATATAAAAAAGTTGGAGAATCCAACTAAAAAACATTACAACCATTAAATAAGAAAAAGGAATTTAACTTGTACTCAAAGATAGAAACAGCACACTTTTATATTATTTTGCTTTTAGAAAACACATTAATATACATTTCTTGTTCCTCACGTAAGCATAAAGAATATTCTTGATAAATCTTTATATGCATATACAATTAAGCTGGATTGTTTATTAATTATTTCAATTTGAGTCTTCCTATTTAGACACAATCCATTAGTTAGCATGTTAAAAAGTGGTAAACAACATCCTTGGCACCACTTTTATTTAAAACCAATTTTTAGGTTTAGAAGACCAATAAATTTAATTTTTTTTCTTACACAGGGCAAATGTAGGTGTAAATGCATATTTTAATGCTCTTACCTATATTTTGAAAAACAAATAAAAAAAACTTTTCCCACAATATAAGAGAAAAAAATTTGCTACATACCTGCCAAGCTAGTAATTGGTCTGGCTCTAGTTCAGCAGCTTTCTTATAGGCACCCTGGGCCTGGTCAGGTTGTTCTAGCTCAGCTGCAGCAACACCAATAAAAACCCAGGCATTATAGTTATTTTTCTCTTGTTTTAACACTGTCTGTTAAAAAATTAAAAGAATAAGTCATTAAATTTTGGAAGTAAATGAACAAACAATAACAAAAAGTCTATTTAAGAGTCAGGAAATCTGTATCTACCACTAACTGAGAGGCCTTCAGGATACCACTTAACTTCTCAGAGAAAGAGAGGGCTGGACAGTATCAGTGATTGTAAGGGGTTTGAAATATGAAGTATACTTTTAAAAAGCTACCCACATAATCCTGACACCTTCACCAAATTCCTCTCCCGGCTATTTGTGAATACTGGGTATAAAAAGAACAGAAACTACCCAACCACTCCGCCTGCCTCCACCGAAGCTATTGATCGTAACTCACAAAATTGTTCTCCATCTCATTTCATTTCATCCAACTCTCTTATTTTCCTTCACCATGATAGTTTCCCCATATTCAACAGATGGATTTTTCACTGAAATTACAGGCTAGGAAAGTAGATTCACCTCAATATGACTATATCAAATATGTTCAAAATAAATACTGGTGAATGTTTAAACAACATTTGCCAACTGGAATAAAAATTATATGTAGAGATACTACTTTCAGAAATAATGGTTACTTGCTAAAGTGAAATAAAATAGCTTGAAACAGAAAGCAAGTATGTTCTACGGGAAGAAAAACACCAGTAGCTAAAATGAAATTTGCCTCTTAATAAGGTTGTACATATTCTAGAGAAAATAAGAACATTTCCATGAGTTGAACCAGTCAGATTATTAGGCTTATGTGCATCCACATAACTCTTCTAGCAATCTGTCACCAAAATACAACAAAAGTTCCATTCTATCTGTGAACATTGATTATACAAATTGGGTCATTCTTGTCACACCCAACCAAGTCAGAATTGAAGGGCCAAGAGGAAAAAGTACTCAGGGCACATAGCACCTGCTCTCCAAGAATTAAATTTTCCACAAGCCCATCTGCTGAAACAGTCTGCTGTAACCTTAAGACCAGTTTTACCTAGTAGTTGCTGAAATGACCTGCAGCTAAGACTGGTTTTACCTACTGCCATCACTCACCAATCAGAGCTTGCCAGCTCCCAAAAGCTTCTCTAGTATCAAGATAGATTTGTTCTTTCAAAACAACACATAACATTTCTCCTTCTAATAAAAAACTCCTAAAGTTCTCTTTGTTCTTACAGACATACAAAAGATCGCCCAGGCTATGTGTATTCCCCAAATTGCAATTCTTGCTTCCCAAAATAAAATGTTAAATTCAGAGATTCGTCTCTATATTTTGACTTCGGCATACTCATTAATGCTGCCTCCTAAACCACAACTGTAACTGGCTCTATGAACAAATTTCAATGACCTGTATATATTTTTTTTAATAATCCTCTCCCTTAACTAACTACTTGACTTTTTGAGTTGTTTCTCAGAAATGGTGGATTTTCTGCAAGAAAAAGGAGCTGAGATTCTGAAGGCCCCTGGGTAGATTTCCTGATTCCAAGATTCACAATCCCCCCACAACCTGCCCCCAGGCATGTAGCCCCTTGTTAGTTACATCACAACCTGCCCCAAGGAACGTGGTCCCCTCCTTTTAAAAGGCCATGATCTCCGTTAGTCTGAGAGATAGATTTAAGGTAGCTTCTCCCATTCTACCGACAAGACTTCTGTGATAATAAAAGATTCCTTTCTTCCTTGGCCATCCTCGTTGTCTCAATAATTGGATCTTTGTGCAACAATCAAGGGACCTACACCAAATCCTTGCGGTTTCAACAACACAACAATGAGGTAACTACCAAAGTTAAGCTCTAAACACTGGGGCCATATTAATGCGTATGTTCCCAATACCAAGTACGATAGCTGACACGTAATTGCTGAGCAAATGATAAATGCCATACTCAACCAGCAATTAGTAAGCGCTAAATATCTAACTGCCTGATGACCAGGTTTTCAGAATCTGAAACAGGTGTTTAAGCAAATAGTTACAACAAACATGGTGAAAGCTGCTATGAGGTTCTGAGAGAACACAGAGAAAAAAGTACCTAACTCTGCACAATCCAGAGAAGGCTACCCCAAAGCGATGCTCATACCAAGGTGATAAACCCCCAGAGGTAGACAAGGTAATGATCTGACAAAACCACAGCAAATACACTAAGATGCAACATTTCTTTATTAAAAAAAACTAAGTTAGTCTCAATCAACATTCTGAATTACTACACATAAGTAATCAGGCATTTGTAACTGATTAGTTCTCCATTTGTGTTTTATAGTTGGTCTCTCCAATATAAACTATGAGCTAATTGGTGGAATTTATATCTGAATTTTACAGAAAACCTACAGAAAGAAAATGGCTATGGTGCTGTTGTATATAATAATAGAAACAGACTCAGATGCGCATTAGTTAAGTAAGTCTCCCCTTCTTGTCATCCTACCCCAAACTGCCCCCTGTATGAACAGACTGCCCAGCTTCTTTTATATCAGGATTAGTACTATCATTCTCACAGCCCTGCTGGGCTCAGTCACATCTAGAAACCTAAACCTCACATGGGCATCCTTTACTCTTAGACTCTCATCCTTATATTGCTGTGTATATATCCCAATCTTGCCCAATTTCCTCCCTACCATTCTCCTAAATTCTTCATTGTGTCCTCTGGGCCTTCCAATCTGAATCAGCTAAGTTCCCTTCATATTTTTAACCTTTCTTTTAACTGTACCAAGTTCTGCCTCAACTAAAACTCAGTTAATTCCCCTATAGATCTTACATGCTGCAGCTGACTTCTTCTCTCTTGTACCCCACACACCACAGGACCAGGAAGTGAGAAAGGTGTTCTCCTGGCTCACGTTGTCACCTACATTCCTCTTCTGCCCCCTCTCCTTGAAAAACCCCACTATCATTGAAGCTCAAGCCATCCAACTATAATACTGAAAATATCCTCCTTCTTGCTTACCATCTACCAAACTCTTAGGAACATGCCTTTCCTTCAGTGAAAATGTTGTATCCTTCTTCTCCATCTTGATATCTGTATTCATTCTAACATTCACGGTGATATCCCATGGAACACCGTGGCTTCTCAGTTACTTAACCTTCACATTACTCAGCCATCCAAAATTTGAATTTCCAACAAGGTATGATTCTGCTCTTCTTCTATCCTCCAAGTTGAATTACCACAACAGTCCAAGGTAACAATTCTTTAAGCTCTGATATCTCCAATTTTTGATGCCACTCTCTTTTTCGACTACTTACCAACCTGTTTCTCATCCCTTCTTACCCAGCTTAGACTCCATGGCCCATCACTATCATCACTGTCATAACATGCTCAACTCCTTTGCCTCTTTCCTCTGATCTTTCTCACCATCCATAGTTGAACTTCATCATGCCCATCTCCAAATCTAAGAAGCGAATATGAAGGGAGAATACTACAGCTGAGTTCACTGATTTCACTTTAATAACCTGAAACTTTAAATAGGCAATCACCAGGCCTGCCAATCTTTCCAATCCTTACTAGTAAGTTCGTTTTCAATAAACAATTATTTCATATCTTCTTTTGTCTCTAAACTCCTATACAAGTCCTCACCCAGTCTTAGCTTATACTTCACCAAGAAAATAGAAGCCACTAGAGAAGAATGCTCTTACCACCCCACCACCAAATCTACAACCTGACGCTGTATGGATCTGCACCTATCTTCTCTCCTGCTAAGATTGGGGAAGAGTTAGAGCTCTGGATCTCCTCATCTCTCACCTACGGAAGACTTCACTTCTACCACTACCCTCTGTCTCTCCTGTGCATTCAGTTTCTTCCTCTGAATGGAAACATTTCTATCATAATACAAAGGAGCTTTAGAAACTTGATTTTCCCATCCACAAACCAAATAGAATTAGAATGTCAACATACCATTAAAGAATGAAAACTTTAAGATACAGTAGCATTCCATTATATAACCATCAAAAGACACCTATGGTATATTCATGTTTTAAAAACTTGGCTTTGGTAAATTACCAATATAGAGAAAGACAAAATTGTGGCAGAAGCAGTTTATCCTACTAATTGGGGGTTATTAATTAGTTCAATCACTCTAATAGTTCTACGAAATGGCCTTAGACTTTTGTTGTATTTGGAAAGTAAGTAAGTCTCATATTAAAAATCAATAATGTTTATAAATGGATAACATACTTTTATTGTGAAATAAAAAATACTGGTTACCTTACAATGTTTCAAAGCTTCTTTGTATTCTTTGTTTCTGATTGCATCTCTAGCACTTTTTAGAGCAGTCTTCACTTCCTTGCTGGACATTCTGTTAAGGCAAAAAGCCTGAGTGAACCTACAATAGTACCTACCTAACTGTAATGGTTCCAATAAATTTAACCATCTGAAAAAGAAATCTGCAACAGTCTTCCCCCCAGAATACACACAGCTTACTCCCTTACCTCTTCAGATTTTTACCCAAATGTCCCTTTCTTCGACATAGTATTTAAAATTTTAATCTTTCCATCCCCCTACTCCCAAATATCTAATATTCCCTGAACTCCTTCCCTGCTTTATTTTTCTTCAAAGCATTTATCACTTCTAGGATACTTATATATTCTACTTATTTATCTTATTTATCATCTGTGTCCCAATCCCACCAGAATGTAAATTCCATGTAGTCAAGGATTTTGGGCGTTTTTTCCCCACTAATTCATCCTCAAGACATAGTACCTGACAGATTATAGATGATCGATAAAAATGTATTGAGATTGAGTTGTATTTGAATTACACTCACTCTCCATATATTTAGCTGAAACACAGATGATCCTATGGACCAGGACCCAAAACACACACCATTCTCAATCCAATTCTATACTAAGCAAGATCCAGTAGAATAAGCCTAACTCACAGAGTAAAACA
The DNA here is from genome assembly GCA_963574885.1 of Lepilemur ruficaudatus. Lineage (NCBI taxonomy): Eukaryota > Metazoa > Chordata > Mammalia > Primates > Lepilemuridae > Lepilemur > Lepilemur ruficaudatus. The sequence goes on from CAUYRT010036286.1 coordinate 34,532, forward strand.
CTAACACAAATAATTTCAGTAACTATGATGGGATAGAGTGTAAGAAAGCATTCTGTTTTAATGCTAGTTTCTATAAAATACAAATCAGGATATTAACTTTCTTCATAGTAAAGATTATTATAAAATTGTTACCTACACTTTCTCTGAAGAGAAATAAATGCAATGTTTAAATCTGAATGAAAGCAATGCATATGCAAAAAAACGGTGTACTAATTTCAGCCATAAAAAGATATTTTAATTTAATTTCATTTAATCTTAAGACATATTAATTTAATTTTAAATAAATTAGCATACTTTAAGATTTTACAACTTAATTGTGGTGTTTACTAGTAAACAAGTCAAATTCAATCACAATTCAATGTTGAAAAAAATTTGTATTTTCTGCCATCTCCATTTACTGTAATCTCATTAGGAAGTAAAACAAAGCTAGGTAAATATTAATTAGTTACAGACTACAGATGTTCAAAGGCAGCAAAATGAACTAAAAAGATGGATCATTAGCATAGTATACTGACAGTCCTTTATTTCCAAAAAAATGCCTGACATAGAAGTACAAAGCCAAAGAAGTTTGTGAAACTAGAGATTAAAAAAATAATCCTTTTGACTTAAAATATTCGACATTCAAAATAATCTAAAAGTTAAGATACCATAAAATCAATTTATCTACAGCTAGAACCAGATTTCCCAAATAGGCAGAGAAATAACTCTTTTGACTACTCACAATAATTATATGATTTAAAGCAATACATTTCATATGCTCTTATTTTAGAAACTACTACCTTACCTGAAATTACCTTGATATAAATTTATAGGTGAAAACTTCAGAAGGGTTTTTTTGCAGTCTATAAATTCTAATTGGAGTAGGTAACAAATTTCAATGCTAATTTCACATTAAATTTTCTCCAACCAGTTACCATCAGTAAAAAAAATCCTGCAGACTAAAAAGAAGAGAACATCAATGATGACAACCAATCTAGATCAATAAAAAGAGATGAAGACATACACCCTAGAGAAAAAAAGAAAAAAAAATTTAAGTAAAACATAAATAAGAGACACTCCAGTAAAAAATCAAAAGATGTCTAAGTTAAAAAAGAACAAAAACAGTTTCAAAGTAAGACCAAATTAAAAACAAACAGAAAATACCAACTATTCCAGAAGAAAGATCGCCATCTCTTCTACCACCTGACATTTAAGTGGGCACATTACAAACAAGGCAGAACCAATCAGCACTAAAACTACATGTAGCTCCCAAGCTACTCACTGCACATGACATAAAATAGAAAAAAAGGTCCCTGTTCTAAAGAACATAATCTAAATCAAGAGAAAGACCTAAGACATGTAAGTCATTAGAGAATCAAATAATGCTGAACTAAGGATAATGAATGAAAGCACAAGAGGATTTAGGAGAAGAAAAGGTGTGGTGTGATATAATTAACAGCTACTAGATGAAGACAAGAAAGAAGGAAAATTACTCTAGTCAGGCAATTGCACTAGCAAAGTGAGAGCGATAGGAATGAGTGTGGCAAGTATAGGAAAATGTAAAAAAAAAAAAAAAAACAGGCTAAAAGGATCAGAAGGGATTTATTAAAGAACAAAAATTAGGTTGGATAGGTAAGAAAATTAGGTTGGACAGAGCCTCAGATTACAGATCTTGAAAGTCAGACAGACAAATTTGGACTTAAAAACAACAGCAAATAGGGAGCCATTAAAACTTCTAAGCAGGTTATTTTTAAAGACCACTGTATTTTAAAGTTGAAGAAACAAACTCCATTTTCCCTTGGTAACCAATTCTAATACTCAATATCCTTCCAAGTCTGTACATCTCCATGTGTAATTATTAACACAATTCCTCATGCTGCAGTAGAATCCTCTGTTCTTCTCTCCCCATTCCTTCTTCATTTGACACAACATTAGTATAATAGGCTAGCACTGAGGTGTTCTCTCTTCACCCAGCATGTATTTATATATGCATGCATACATATACGGTTGCACATGTATATGTATACATACACATGCATATATACATATACATATGAGTATATAAGTTTCAGGAGGTTAATTTTTAAAATGACAATCTGCCCCTTTCTATCCCTGAAAACTACTACTTCCTCTTTTTTTTAAGGCAAAAAGGAGAGGTTCATTAATTTTCTAAACAAAACTTTACTGAGGTCTAATCATCTACTAGGTACCATTCAAAACCATTTTCTTTCACAGAATGAAAACCTACTACCCAAAATGATTTCATGTAACCCACATTCCTTTATTTTGGATACTTCTCTCAATTCTAAGCATTTCTAACACTTCAAAAAAGATCTAGCAATCTTGCAAGTGTCTTTCTGGGTTTTTTTTGTTTTTTTTTTAGAGATGGGGTTGTGTTCTGTCACCCAGGCTGGAATACAATGGCTCACAGTTCACTGTAACCTCAAACTCCTGGGATCAAGCAATCCTCCTGCCTCAGCCTCCCAAGTAGCTGGGACTACACGCATGTGCCACTATGCCCAGCTAATTTTTTTATTTTTTGTAGAGATGGGGTCTCACTCTGTTACCCAGGCTGGTCTCTAGCTCCAGGCCTTAAGCAATCCTTCCACCTCAGTCTCCCAAAGTGCTAGACTTAAGGGTGTTGACCACCACACCTGGACCAAGCATCTTTAATATTCTTCTACAAAATCCTATTAATATTTTCCCCTTATACCTCTCCTCACATTTTTGTCCTCAATCTCAACTGATTTTTTAAAACAGCAACATTCATTTTGTACACTTTCACTCAATGAAAGTTTTTCTACTACCAACCTGAAAGGTTTTTATCCAACATAAATTTAGCTTAAAAAGTAGCAACTGTACTTAATGAGGGTATTAGGCTATTAAGTATGAAATGTTCGATTTCCTTAAGTACTAAGTTTGACAATTGATATCTCCAACATTCCACTTTGACACTTATTTTTTTATTTTTATTGTGAAGGTATATCCTCGTTCTTTCAAATGCCTGATTTGGCTTGTGATTGTCTTTCAGATTTTTTTTTTTTTTTGAGCAATTTTGTGAAACCGTGAGTAAGTTAAGAATTGGTGCTATTTTCGAATATGAGTTCCATTGTGGAACCAATGCTGCACAGACAGCTCTAAATATCAATGAAGTGTTTAGGAAGGATGTGGCTAATGAATACACAGTATATCGATGGTTTCAGAAGCTCCATTCTGGTGAGTTTAATCTTGAAAATGAGCCACATGGGCAACCTGAGACCAAAGTAGATAATGAAGACCTGAAAGCTGTGTTGGAAATGAATCCATCTCACCCTACGTTTGAATTAGCAGCAAGGTTTGACGTTACTATTCCAACAATATCTGACCATTTGAAACAAATGGGCAAGGTAAAGAAGCTGGATACATGAGTACTGCATGAATTAAACAAGCATCAGTAGAGAAATTGTCTCGAAGTTTGCCTTTCTTTGCTGTCACCACACAAAGGCGAACCATGTCTACCCCAGATTGTTACATATGATGAAAAATGGATTCTTTTTGACAATCACAAGTGTTTGGCACAATGACTAGACAAAGATTAAGTGCCAACACACAGTCTAAAACTGAATATTCATCAAAAAAAGCTAAGAGCAAAGGCAATATATGTAACCTAAACATTTGTACCCCCGTAATATGCTGGAGGGAAGAAAAAAGCTAATGGTGTCTGTTTAGTGGTCCAGTGCTGGCATTATCCACTACAGCTTCAGGAAACCTGGTTAGTCAATGACAGTAGATGTCTACTGCCACTAACTGGACAAAATGATAGGGATGGATGCAATTAAGCTGCCGAGATTGGTCCATAGGGACAGGCCAATCCTTTTGCAAGACAACACTTGACCACATGTTGCACAAACAACACTGCTCAAACTATAGAAGCTGGACTTGGAAACCCTGTTATCCACCATATTCACCAGATCTTGCACCAACTACCACTTCTTCCAGGCTTTGGATCATTTCTTTTAAGGAAAAATATTCAATACTCAACAAGCTGTGGAAAACGCCTTTCCCAATTTAATCACCACTCGCTCTCCAGAATTCTTTGCTGCTGGCATAAACAAGCTACCATTAAGATGGGAAAACTGTGTCAATAATTTAGGTGCATACTTTGATTATCTGTACTGGTTCTTGTTTGAGATACAATAAACTTTTGATTTGAAATCAGACATTTCATATTTAATGACTTAACAGAAAGTGACACTCATGCCATAAACACAATGATATCCCTCAAAGCTAACAAATATAGGTAAATGAATTGATATGTCCTACTGTCCCCAGCTGAAGATATAGAACCTTAAGCTATATTTCATTATGCTCATACAAAGATTCCACAAAGCAAAAAAAAATATTAATAATAGTAATGATAATGACAATGGAAGCTAATTATAAGAAAAAAATGATACCTTTAAATCTAATAACAAGTCTAAAGGTATTCTGTGATAACCCATATAGTCTGATACAAAAAAAGTCTATACTATTAAATCTTTCTTCCTAAAGGAATTGGTAAAAATAATCATTAAGTAAAAATACACTCCAATTACTTATTACTTAGCATTCTAGACACTTACCTTTACCTATTATCACCACCTTCTTCTTTCTAAATTGGATTTCAGATTGTTCCTTACCCGTTTTCCATCTAAATTAAATAAAAATATGAGACAGTCAGATAAAAGGGATGACATCCACTACCCAAAACCTGAACTTTTTAACACGTCAGTTCAATTTTCATAAATCACAATTTGATACATAAGAAATGATTATGTGCAATTTTTAGTATTTTTTTCTTTCCCAGAGAGACACTAATCTTAATCTCCAAATTTCTGAATGGTCTCAACTATATTACTATAGCCTCAGGCGATAAAAGAAAACTTCTGTAAGAGATCAGAAAGATTCTGAAAAAATATTTCAGAAACTCAAAATACACTGATGTCAACATAAAAAAACTGAGTCAAAAAAGAATATCAACTATTTCTATGCTATTTTGTTTTGAATCTAGTACAAACTAAGGGCACTTAATTACTCCAAATTTGCAGCCTAACTATATTAAAGTAGAACCTTGTTCTAAACCACGTAAAAAGTTATAAGTATGTAAGTTTACATACTTATAATGCAATTATATGAGTTTATAGTCTAATGAAAACATTTTTAATATTAAGATGCATTTAAATAGCCATCAGAGATATGGTCAACACAACAACATATCCACAAATTCTAAGAATAATTTCATAGCACCCTTAAAGTGGCTTCTGACAAATAACATTAATTTAGAATGCTTCATAGAGAGAATGGAGGTGGTTTTGAAAAGCTGAATAAAATTTAAAAAAATGCTACTTCAGAACTAGAAAGTGAACAATGTTTACGTGAGGCAGGTAGAGATGAACAGGGAAAGAAAGCTGAACGCGCATTAATGATCTACCTAAATAAAATGGTTAGTTCAACCGTAAAGTGTCCTGGTTGCAAGAAAGTATGGTAATCCAAAGAATGTTCAAGAAAGTAAAATAAAAGTAAAAACAGAAAAATATAAAAGTAAAAACCTGACAACCAGACTCTCTATTCATTTCACTGTCTTTTTTACAAGCCAAGGAGCCAAGCATAGGGGCAGTATCTACCACCCTGGAATTGAAAAGGAAAACAAACCCCAAGACCCTCCAGAAGGAGCCAGCCTTGCCAACACCTTAATTTTGGCCCCAGTTCTAACTTTCAACCTCCAGATCAGAAAGGAAACAAATCTGTGTTTTAAGCCACTACATTTGGAGTAATCTGTTACAGTATCAGTAGGAAATGAATACACCATCTTGCAAGTCTCAGCTGAAAAGTCTCTATACAGTGAGGCCTTCTGTATCTAAACTGAGATGGATCCTGCTTGTATTCTCTCATAGCACCTGTTCTTTCCATCAGCAATTCTCACAATTTTTAATTGCTGTACATCTTTGTATATTTTTGTTGTTGATGTTAACCAGCCCACACATACCCTGGATCAGCGGTCCCCAACCTTTTTGGTACCAGGGACCGTTTTCATGGAAGACAATTTTTCCACAGACCAGGGGCAAGGGCAGGGGGGATGGTTTGGGGATGATTCAAGCTCATTACATTTATTGTGCACTTTATTTCTATTATTATTACAATGTAGTATATAATGAAATAATTATGCAACTTACCATAGGTCGGGGACCCGTGCCCTGGACTATCAGCTTCAAGGAGGGTAGAGATCATGACCATTCACTGACTTCTTTATTTAGCCCCCATCTGGTAACATTTGATTGTCCTTCCCACCCACCTTACTTTATTACTCAGTCACTTCACTTCTGTTCTCACAAAATACCCCAAATTCTATCAGCCCCTTCACTCTGTGATATCTACCCACCAAGACTTAATCTGGTTGAGATGAGCTTAGAAAATCAAAAGGATCTCAGTTCAAAGCCCATTAGAGTTTGATCACCTTATGTCACCACTCCAATTCTATTTCCTCATTGGTAAAGTGAGAATTATATCACTTACCTGATATATACATAGATGAAGTGGCTGAACACAATGTATATTAATTCTGTTCTCCTTTTCTATTGTTACTCTCTCAACTTCACTACTTTCTTGCCTCTCCTAAAATGACTAGTGTGATACCTCAATGGTTATTATAAATTTTCTCAACACATTCAAATCCCCAACCCCCTACACCAGCGGTCCCCAAGCTTTTTGGCACCAGGGACCAGTTTCATGGAAGACAACATTTCCACAAGGTGGAAGTAGGGGTGGGAGGGTGGAGCTCAGGCGGTGATGCGCAGCCAGTACCAGGTCACGGCCCAGGGGTTGAGGACCGCAGCCCTATGCAACCTCCTTCCTTGCTCTCTCAAGAAATAACCTTGTTACCTAAACAGATGGTCCCCAACTAATGAATTTTTTTTTGACTTTACTACAGGTTTATCAGGATATTAAATGCATTTTCTACTTACAATATTCTCAACTTAAAATAGGTTTATCAGGATGTAACCCCATGGTAAGTCAAGAAGCAACTGTATTCCTCAAAAGGCAGCTATCATCAAACCTGAGAATCCTCTTCAAATTAGTTACTACACAACATGAATACTAGAGTAAAGCCTGCAATAGGGATCGCTCTCTCCTCTGAACCACTGACTAGATGAGCTACTCAGTTGGAACTCAGCACTTGATTATCATTCTATGTAGATATGTCCTGTCCCCCAATTCAACAAATCCTTAAACACAGGTCTTACGTCTTTGGAGATCCTTATACATCCAACACTTACTGAGTAATATATATTGAATAAGTGGCTAATAATCTTTCAGCTTCCACAGCTTTCTACCAAAAGGCAAACATTAACAATGTTTCAATATTAATTCACATTATTTTTTTTCATTATCCCCTAGAGTTAGTAGTTTTTTTTTTCTTTTAATTTTTTTATTTTTTGTAGAGATGGAGAATCTCAATATGTTGATCAGGCTGGTCTCAAATCCTGACCCCAAGTGACCCTCCCACCTGGATCTCCCAAAGTGCTGGCATCACAGGTATAAGCCACCATGCTTGGCCCCCCAGAGTTTTCTATCTATACACCTTTGTTTCTCCCATTTAGCCTGTCCACCCTAGCTTCTTTCTACTCACATGCTACACATAATTCAAGACCAAGTTCAAGTGTCAAGCATACAGCCTTCTCAAACCAGTTTCACACTGGTCTGAATTTATAACCTATATTATCTACACAAGCATTTCCAAAAACGTATTCCAAGGAACATTAGCATGCTTAGAGGTGTCAACGAATGGTCTAGAACATTTGTGAATACTGTACACTGTATCTCACTCTTTCAAAGTCACAATGTATATTATTAGTTTAAAGCCTCTGAGAAGTCCTATAGCAAGGACCCAAAACCAATCTAATCTAGCCATTCTGAAACTTTTGTGATCATGAAACATTTATTTCAGTGAAAACCATTTACCATTTGGAAGCACATTAGTATTCTCTAAAGTACAATTTGGATATTTTGTTTTTTGTTTTTTGGCAATTAACTATACTTTTTGATTCCTTTTATGTTGTTATTAAGCTTACAGGTGTTTATGTCTATGTGTCTCCCTAAACTAGACTGGAAGTTCCTCGGGAGCAGAGATTATTTCTAGTTGTTTCTTTTCTTCCCTACAGTGTCTGGTAAAATGCAGATGTGAAAACAAATTGAATTTACTCCACACAGTCACAAACTACACATGTAAGTCTCCTTTTACTAAGGCAGAATATAGTGCTACTGGTATTTCGAACATTGAAAGAACTACAGAGAATCAAAACTTAAACAAAGACTTCAGTTAACAATCTTTCTGAATAACAGAGTATTTCACTAAAGCAAGCAATCCCTAACTCAGAAACCTTTAGCTGATGACTTAAACACACATGTATGTAATGGAGCCTGTTATGGGCTAGATTATGCCCCCCTCAAAATTCATATGTTAAAGCCCTAACCCCCAGTACCTCAGAATATGACAGTATTTGGCAATACAGCTTTTATAGAGGTAAAAAAGGTTAAAAGAGGTCATATGGGTGGGCCCTAATCCAATATGTCATCCTTAAAAGAAGAAACCTTGACACATAAAGAGACACCAAGGATGCACATACACAAAGGAAAGACCATGTGAGGTCCCAGTGAGAAGGTGGCCATCTGCAAGCAAAGGGGAAAGGCCTCAGAAGAAATCAAACCTGCCAACACCTTGATCTTGGACTTCTAGCCTCTAGAATTATCAGAAAATAAATTCCTATTGCTTAAACCACCTGTGTTATTTTGTTATGGCAGCCCTTGCAGACTAATATAAATCCCCTACCCTCACTGCAACACACACACGCATATGCACACACAAAAGTACCTTTTCTGATAGCAAAAGTTACTGATTAGCAAAAATGTTGTGTGTTCAGAAAAAGAGTGATTAAAACAATAAAAAGAAAAACCAAAATTATATAAGAACTAGCTGAAGAAAATGGGGAGGAAGACTGATGAAAAGGAAAGATTATTCGTGTAAGAAAGAGAAATGGACTAAAGAATGGTTAAGGCCGGGCACAGTGGCTCACGCCTGTAATCCTAGCACTCTGGGAGGCCGAGGCGGGCGGATAGTTTGAACTCGGGAGTTCGAGACCAGCCTGAGCAAGAGGGAGACCCCGTCTCTACCAAAAATATAAAAACTTAGCCAGGCATGGTGGCATACTCCTGTAGTCCTAGCTATTCAGGACACTGAGGCAGGAGGATTGCCTGAGCCCAGGAGTTTGAGGTTGCCGTGAGCTAGGCTGACGCCACGGCACTCCAGCCAGGGCAATAGAGTAAGACTCTGTCTCAAAAAATAAATAAATAAATAAGAATGGTTAAAAGTAGAGGAAGATTGATTTCAGCTCAAATTAAGAACTTTTAATAATTAGACTTATACAACTGTTAAATGGGGTGCTCAATGGAAGTGTTTCCCACCACTGGGGATAAAAAAGCACAGCCTGGACAATCCACTCAGCAAGAATGTTGTAGGACAAACTAAATGTCAGATAGGAAGCAGGACTAGAAATCTCTTAGATTCTTCCAGTGCTATGTTTCTTGGGCTCTAAAATGTTTTCTCCTCCAATCCACTGCAGCAACTGCTCCCACTAGCAATGCCAAAAGGAGAAAGAAGAAGAAAAAGATGTGTTCCTGTCATCAGAATACATGTCCTGCGGAAACAAGACCATAGACAGTAATACAGTTCACAAAATCAGTACTATGCCCCAGATAAATATAATTTTTATCAATCTCTTGTCAGTCAATATTTTATCTATGGTAAAATATGTTCTACATTCCAAATTAACTCAAAGCAAATTTTGAAAACATCTTGTTCTTGAGGGAATCTACCTGAATTCCCTTGTGTGCTTCAAGTACCTTAGGTTTTGCTTCCCTAGAGTGTTAAGTTCCTTGTGGACAGAGACTACTGTTTACTGTTTATATTTTTGCATGCTCCCACCAATCTTTAGCATGCTGCTTGATTAACAATTCGGCTTCATCAACAGATTAAGTAGATTGTCATGAAACTTTGCAATTAACTGGAGACATTGAGTTAGGGCACAGACTGGTCAATTTCCAGTCCAGCTCAGACTGGCTCCCTGTGTAATCTCAGGACATCCATTTAACCTCTCCAAGGCTGTTTTTCTATTTCCTGCAAAATGGTTAAATTGAGGATTACAGAAAATATTTCTTGTAAAAGTGCCTGGCACACAGTAGGTGCTCAGTAAATGTTTAGTACAATGCTCAGTACGTAGTAGGTGCCATGTGAGTATTAAATAAGTTGTCCCTTATTACAATTATTTTATGCAAAAAAACACTGCCAGATATTTGTATAAAGGGTTTTCTGCTAAATAAGTAGTACTAATCCTCTTTTTCCTATCAAAATATTAAAATGACAACTGTTATACGCAAATTATATACGTGAAACTATGATGATGAAATAAGAAGTTTGGCTCTAGGACAGAAATCTGCTTCTTCTAGAACTCTCCAAAGGAATTCAACAGTCAAAAGGGACCGGTGATTATTCTGCAGCAAAACAATGGTATTCTGAACCTACGTCAATTAATTGACCACATCATACAGCCCAATATTTCTTTCTCCAAGAACCTGTTCTATTTCTCTCCTACACACTTTGAAGGCAAGAAATATCTCTAAGCTTTTCTCCGCCTAGAACCTGAAACTTCTCACTAGGCCCCTCTCCTCACCCCATGAGAGCACAATAAATCCTCACTGCACGGGCTAAGAGAGGTAATAAGATGAAGCAGGCCAGAAATTTCCTTCAGGAAGGTATTCGAGGGGCTGCAAGGTATCCACAGAGCACCCGGATACCTCCGGAGGTCCTCTCAGAGGCCCCACTAGGAACCGCCCTATCCAACTTAAGTGACAGACACGCCGCCACCTCATCATCGCCCAGTTCACGCTCTCGATGAACATTTAGCCACGCTTGCTGGACCCCAAACGAACAGCCCCGGACCCAAACCCTTTCTCTCTCTAAGTACTACCTCAACTGCCTTTAGGCTCCAACTTCTGCAAAAGCGATAGAGACCCGAACCCACCTGGCATTGAGGCTGCTCTCCTAAGAACGCCAAATCTGGAGAACGCATGCGTATTGCCCAGGCATCGCTCACGTGACTGGAAGTGGCTGGGTTTTACTTCGCTCGGTGTTTGATTAAAAGGTCTTTGACGCATGTTAAGGACGGGATTCCTCCTCCTTTGCGCATGTGCGTGCTCTGGGCCTGATGGGAGTCGTATTTCTGCCGGTGAAGCGCTGAGTTACTATACGGAAACCAAACTACAAGTTCTGGGAGTAGTTCTCCGTCCCCGCCCTCCTCTCCCCTGCCCGAGGAGGGAGGCTGGCCCTGCGGCCGGCTCTCAGAACCGCTACGTGCGATGCTGCCGCTGTGGGTGTCGGTGGTCGCAGCCTCGGCGCTGGCGGCACCGGCCCCCGGGACAGGTGGACAGAGGCGGGGAGCAGCCGGAGCACCCAATGTGGTGCTAGTCGTGAGCGACTCCTTCGTAAGTATACAGTGGAGCAGGGAAGGGGACACCCCGCTCCGGAGCCGCAACCACTCCACTGCCTCCCTCCTGTGCCGCAGGCCTTGGGGAGCAGAATCTGAGGCATTTTCAAACACGTTTTACCCTGGTGCAAAGTAAGAAATACGTTTTATTGTGAGGCCCCATATACACACATGCACACCACATACATACACATATGTATAACGCAATACTTTAATAAGTGAAACGCACTCTGATAGTCTCTTTGTAAATCTTTGTTTTAAATACTGATCTCGATTCATTAAATTATGTTACCACTGCTAATGAACTTTCGGTTCATACCCCGGTTTGATTCAGTTGTGGGATAACATTCTTCATCTGCATAAAAGCGTGTTCAAGAGTCATTTTCCAGCTCACTTAAAGTTTCCAGGAATTAATGTTTGGGTGAGAAGTAAAGAAAGTTTAGTTTTACTACTCAGGTATCTAGTAATACTGTTAGTGCTGATTTAAATGCCTTTGTAGATATAATTTGATCCACCCCTCCGTATTCCAGAAAAATTTTGCGTATGAATGTGTTGGTAATGTTGAATCCCAAACTTGAACAGCTTTTGGAACTATTTTTAATCATTACGTTGTATTGCCTTTCTCATAGATTAACCTGTAATGATTAAAATTACGTAGTCTGAATATGCCCATAGGTATGTGTTGAAAATATTAAAGTAATGTTTAAACTTAGGTGATGAGCAGTGTTGCAAATGAACATGACAGAGGTTTATTAGGGAGTAGTGTTGAAATCAAAGGGAAATGAAGGAATCAGGATTGTGCAGAAGAGAAGTTGCGTTTTGTTGCTATCTTATATGCATTTCTCAAACTAGTGGGTGTCCCGAAAGTCTCTTTACAACGGAAAAATTTTGTAATGAATATTTTGTAAATAAAGGTACATTTAGCTACAATTTCCCATTTTTTCTATGTATGATGACTTTTGGGACGCCCTGTACTATGCTGCGTGAGAGCTGTGTTCCAGTTCGGGTGAGGGGAACAGACCTTTGTACCCTTGTGTTGAATGGCCATTAGTTGTGGGCTGCCCCCATTGCGCAAGGCAGCTCTCTTTAGCAGAGGCAATTGTTCATCCCTGAAAGGGAATCTGGGTGGTACCTCACAACATCCTAGACCTAGAAACTTCCAAAGATGACTGAGATATTTAGGTTGGTTTGTTTTTTATTATAGTATGAATGCATAGAGTTTTATATATTTGTGCTTAAATTCTTTGCATTCACTATACTTATTAATCTTCAAACTGTCCCATCTTTGGGCAATGGAAGCCCCTTCAGGTTGTTTCTGTGTCCTTTTGACCCATCTCCAGTAGTATTTGAGAGCTTGCTTTGGCACAGTTCCATGTCCACCTTATCATTTCCTGTCCTACCTTGTGTTTAGGGATCACAATCTGGGTGTTAGAGTTTTCATTGCTTCTAGACCTTTCCAGTGAAGAGTCAAGGTACATATATTTTAGAAAGTGAAAAATAAATTGTGAGATCCTACTGATAGTTTCAATTCAAATTTAAGATTATGAGGTTATTAATTCTTTGAAATTTATACTCATACCTCTTTTTTTGTTTTATACCAAATATTTTGGTTCCTGAAAACATTAATATAATTACTTATTTGCTTTATCCAAACATATGTATGTATGTATGTATGTATTTGAAAATAAGATAGTAATATTACTACAAATAATGATAGTCCTGAATGCAGCTTTCAGTTTCTTTGCAGTTTTTGTTTTAAAAAAGTATATTCAATCATACAGACAAAATACTGTTCTTTAACTTGAAATAATTCTTCTCTCTGTGGTTATTAGTTTGGTATACAGTTAGATTCTTGACAGTATGATTTATCATTTCTGAAACTGTACAAGCTAAGTTGTGCCAATAGTAATGTGGTAAGAAAATAGCACATTGGTTTTACTTTCAAGATAGCAACATGAGAGGCTTCACAGACCCACTCCCTAAGAAAACAAGTAAAACTAATGAAAATTATTTTTTGAAAACTACTTTTAAAAACTATTAAACAATCTTTAAAACATCTAAAGTGTCTGGAAATTGTCCTAAGGGCATACACCAAATGAAGACACATTCATTCAAGAAAATTTACTAAAACTCAGTGGACCACCAAGAGTCTGTGGCAGTGAACCATGGCTCAGCTAGACAGAAGTTTCACTCAGGGCAGATGTGGCCAAAAAGACAGGGCACCCTCTACCCTCAGCTCCCAATCGTGGGTTATTGTATCTCACCACAAGGGACAGGCTGCTAGCATTTCTCATCTCCTCCAAATCCGAGTTGAAGATGTTAAACTCCTGGTAAATACAGCTGAGAAGTTAAGGGCACCCTTCCTTCACTTGGCCCCCATTTATAGAACAGACACTTTATGTCAGATGCAGAATGCTGAGAATGCTGAGAATACTAGGGCCCCAATAACCCTGTCCCAGCTCACTAGTAGGGCAAAGGTTTCCAAGAAGACGAAATAAGCTTCTGCAAAGTAAGCAGAAGGAAGAAAATAATACTGTAAATTTTATAGTTAAAGTTAAAGAAGATAATTTTCTTTATTTGTAATGCAGTAAATGTTAATTAAATGTCTTTATTTCAGGATGGAAGGTTAACATTTAATCCAGGAAGTCAGGTAGTGAAACTTCCTTTTATCAATTTAATGAAAGCACATGGCACTTCCTTTCTGAATGCCTACACGAACTCTCCAATCTGTTGCCCATCACGTGCAGGTATGAACATCCTTAGTATTAATGGAAGAAAGTGACTACACACTGAAAATATGTTCACAGTTTAAAAGATTTTACCTAAAAGTAGGATAGTAAGTCATATTTGGCCCCTAATAAAAAAAATTTTTAATATAAGAGATGTGTGTTCTAAGGTGTGTATTGGGTATTGGGGTTATTAGAATTTCTAATTGATTTTTCAAGAGTAGGAAATTTTATCATTTAGAATGATGTCTAGTTCATGTGTTACTGTTTCATTTCCTTATGATTGGTGACTAGGAATCTTTTGACTATCCAAGCAAATGAGGAAATACTCGTATTTCCTAAAAGGGTTTCTGTTTCCAGGGAAATTTTTCAGTAAGGCTATAGCTAATTGGGAGGACTTATATGGACATTAAAGTATACCACAAAGTAGTTAGAACTTCTTATATTGAGGTTTTTCTCAATTTTTCTGTATTATTTCAGATTGCATATGTTGTCTTTCTCTTTAGTCTCAATTCACTTCTATCTCAAGTCTAATTATTCACTTATATTAATTATAATAATTTAACAAATAGGCATAGTTTTAATGACAAAACATCAGTGACATTAAGACATGAATAATTTAAAAAATTGGAAAATATTGCCATTTTTATAAATTCTGTCTGTTGTCTCACAGTTGTCTTCCTTTTCCTCTGTCCTTCTGGTTTATGATTGTTTGCCTTGCAACCCATAAATAGCACTCAACAATTTGGTTTGTCTGTAAGATATTGAGATGGTATTCTCTGTGATTTGAGTTTTAAGTCCTTTTACCTACATTTTCAGCACTATCAGCTATTTATTAATAATTACCAAAGATTAAAGGAAACCTAAACTATATTATAAATGATATTTCAATAATGAAGGACCAGATGTATTAAAAAACAGTTTCATTAACTGTAAAGTGGAATGAGCAAGTAGGCTAGGGTGAGATGATGACCTGGATTCTAATCCTCAATGGATCATGTCAAGCAAGTCAGTTTCCTTATCTATAAATTCATGTATATGCTGTGTAGTTCACAGGGTTGTTTTGAACATCAAATGAAATAATGAATGAGAAAGTGGTCAATGAGAGTGAGACTTTAATGGTCTCAAAAATGTTAGACGATGTTTTTTTCTAGAAGTATATTTTGAAGAGTTTGAACAAAGAGAAAAAAATAATAGTAATAAAAACTAACATTTATTGCATTCTTTGTGCTTGGCAATATTCAGAGTGCCTCGTATTAATTTATATAATATTCGTAATATTTCCATAAGGTAGATATTCTTATCCCCATTTTGCAGATGAAAACTAAAGTACAGAAAGGTTAAAAGCCACTCAGTAACCAGAGTTATTGAGATTCAAATCCAGGTAATCCCCCATCTCACCTCTCAGAAAGCATTTTGTTAGATGAAAACAGAAAGTTTATTTATTCCAACCTACTATGTGTATACACAGAAATGGAAAAAAGAAAATAAGTATTTATTAAATAAACAATTATAGTTGTAGAAAATGAGACAGAAAACATAGTACACTTAAATTTTCTGTGAAAAACCAGCAAAAGGACAAGGAATAAGGAAAATCTTTGAAGACATTGGGAAAATGAGATCTATACTTCAATTGACTGATTTAGAAAATCAATAAGTACTCAGAGATTATTTTTATGATTGAAAGAATACTCTAGAGTCATATAATTTTAATTTTTAATTCTAGCTGTGTTTATCTTAAGTCACTTAACCTGTAAGCCTTAGTCACCTCATCGGTAAATGGAAATAGTAACTCTTTGCAGGGTTCTCCCCTTGATATAAAATCAGGTAACAATCAGAAGTGTTAGATAAAGCACCTAATGTAGGTTTGTCTTATTTTAGAGCATGAGCTGTAAACTAGTGGACCGCTCTCTCAGAATAATTGCCTTAATAGTTAAAACAAATTTATTAAGCTTTACTTTAATCCCAATTTCTTTTTTTCTTTGCCCCAGCAATGTGGAGTGGCCTCTTCACTCACTTGACAGAATCTTGGAATAACTTTAAGGGTCTAGATCCAAATTATACAACCTGGATGGATGTCATGGAGAAGCATGGCTACCGAACACAAAAATTTGGAAAACTGGACTATACTTCAGGATATCATTCCATTAGGTAAAAATTAAAACAATAATAATCCTAATAGATTACCCTCTACTATAGCATGCACATGTATTCTTTTTTTGACTTTTATTTTTTTATTTCTCCACAAAGATGAAAGTAAATCCCTTAATCCCTTGATTGTGTTAATTAGGTTAAAACTTTATCTTTCTTTAATATTCCTAAAATATTCAGATTTCTAATATGTTGTAATTTTGTTTTTGTTAAACATTAAAGGTCTATAAATGGTGTTTATAATATTGTTTAACCCATGTTTTATTTTGATTGAGTTTCCATTATATAATCTTTATATATAAAACCATAGCCTTCTTGCTACTTGCCTTTATCAGTTTTTTCCAACTTGAGTCTATTGTAACTTTTTTGTGCTTTCATTCTACTTAGTCTTCAAAAAGTAGGCAGCCAAGCATAGTGGCTAAGAGTAGAAATCAAGAATCAGATTGCCTACTTTTGAATTCTAGTTTCTATTTGCTACTAATTTTGTAGTAATGTAATTTTAGACACATTATCTAAGCAAACTAAACTTTAATTTTTTTGTTATGAGAATTAAGTGAAACAATATGTGCAGGAAAAAGCTAACATGGCAGGCCTGAGACTACTGTCCTTAAAGGCCTGCTTGCAAGGTTGGCCCATGCCTGGCATCCTAGAACCTGGATTTCAGGAGTATTCCCACTAGTCCTTAACTGATAACAGTGACTTACTGTGTACCTAGAGCATTTGTACAATGTGGTTTATGCCAATCACCTGCTATCCTGGCAGTTTGGAATTTTGATATGTGCTAAGCCGAGGGTGCCTACATGATCAACCCCCAATAAAAACTTGGGCACTGAGTCTCTAATGAGTAGAAACAGCACTTCACATGTGTTGTCACAATTCGACACTGGAAGAATTAAGGATGTCCTTTGTGACTCACTTGGAAGTGTGGGCCTGGTTTCCTCTGGAGTTCACCCTAAGCAGCTTTTCCCTTTGCTGGTTTTGCTGTGTATCAACATATGTAATAAATCACAGCCATGAATACAACTACACTGAGTACTGCAATTCCTCCTAGCACACTTGGGTGTGATCTTGCAGTCCTCCAACACTTGTGACCACCCCCCCCCCCCCCCCCGCCAACACAAATACATATTAAGATGTTAGAGCAGTACCTCTTTCTTGCAAGCAAGTGCTAATTCAGGCTTATTGGCAAAAGTTGTAGTGATGATGATGATACTAATGATGATGATGAGTAAGAACAAGAAAAAAATGTTAACAAAAATAATGATGAGTGTAGTGAGTTGAATATTGTTTCATGACTAGAACTTCTGAATCTGACATTATTTGGAAATAGATCCTGTTTACAGATGTAATTAGTTAAGGATCTTGAGATGAAATCATCCTGGATTTAGGGTGAGCCCTAAATCCAATGATTGCTATCCTTATCAAAAGAGAAAAAAGGACATAGATACAAAAAGAAGAAGACAATTTGAAGACAGGAGCGGAGGTTGTTGTGATGCAGCTACAAGCCATGATTTTCATCATATTTACAAAGAAATCCATAAATAAAAAAATTAAGGAACACCAGCTACTGTAATTTCACCAAAAAAGAAAATGATTAGAATAAAATTAAGCAGTGGAAAACCATGCTTTAATAAAATTAAGCAATGGGAAAATGTGCATATTTAATGTAAATATGCATTTAATACATATTTTGAGCTGTATATTGAAAATTGATGTTCCAGTCTGAATTTGCCGGGCTTGATATGATTCATTCAATTAAAATAGACTGTTTTTGTGAGTGATCATATGTAAGGAAGATGGAGGACAGCCTTGTAAATCCTTTAAAAAAATGGCATGTGTGTTTCTCACAACTTTGAAAGAGGAGCATTTAATGGGAATGAGTATGGATTCCTTTTTCTCTTACGGAATTTATTAGGCTGATACAGAAATTTGCAAGGGCATTTTTCAAAATTGTTGTTTTTCCATGCAAGAGGCTTATTAGAAACACATTAGCTGCTACAATCCCATCAATAACAAGGAGCGAGAGAGAGATGGGGGGGATCTCCACAGAACTCTTAAAGTCTGAGATAGTTGTCTACAGCAGAATGTTGGGAAGCTAAAGTTTTAAGTCTACATTCCTAATTAATGTTGAAAAAACTATCATGTTCATCAATTTTAATGTGTGATGTTTTTTCAGATGTGATTATTACTGTGTAAACTAATTCTGTGCTATCTGTGAACTGATTTATCCAATGTTATAGCAATAGAATTTGGCTCACAGGCACAGAAAACCCACACAGCAATGGCAGATATACAAATTTATGCAATAATTAGTTGGTAATGTGTTAAGTAGTTTTATTTTTCATTTATGTTAGTGAGGACCTTTTTTATTGTTAAAAACAACTAATTAAACCGCTGATTGTTGGGTAGTATATTTGGCTATCCCCGTTTTCTGGAATTGAACCAAAGCAGAATAATTCTCCTGTTTATAGGCCATTATGGAAACTCCATTTTGATTATCCTGTCTAAAAATTGAGGATATTTGCAGAAAAGAATTCTCACACTGTTATGTAGAGCAGTAAATCTCAAACTTTAATATGCATGCAATTACTTGGGCATCTTGTTAAATGCTTGTTCTAGTTCAGTGAATCTCAGGATGGGGCCTGAGATTCTCCATTTATAACAAACTCTCAGGTGCTGCTGATACTGCTGGTCCGTGGAACACACTTGGAGTGGCAAGTATATAAAGAACGAGACCTCAGGTGAAGGTAGGATAAGGTGTAACCAATTGTGAATGTCTTTACCAGAAATAAGTGGTTATTATTTGTGTCCCTCTGAGAAGAAAAACCCTCTTTGTATTTCTATTAATATAAAGAGTTGAAGTAGACATTGGGTTACTTAGGAGAGGCATGACAAACTGACACATTGAAGGCTTTCTAAGTTTATAGAGAAGGATCTCCTTTGAGATGGGTATGTTACACATTTAAGCTCCCGCTTGGGGATAAATTAGAGTAGTTTCCTTCAGGGTACACTAGTGAGAGAATGAGAATGAAAAAGGCAAATTAACATCTTACTATTATTATGATAATAGTTTTGACCTCAAAGACTCAAAAGTGTCTTGGGGCTCCCCAGGGATCCCTGGACCACACTTTGAGAAATGCTGGCATATAGGAAACTACACATTGTATGTTTGTGCCTATTGCAAGTAATGGTAAATTTATATTGAGAGCAGCCAATGAATCAAAGTACCCAAACCACAGCTAGTTTTGGTTCCTCCTCATTAATACAATCCTTTTTTAATTGTCCTGATTGAAACCATACTCTTGATATTCTGGACAAAATATATAGAAATAGAATGGAAAGAAATTTCTTTAGAATAGCCCCAGTGGTTAAGTAATTAGAAAGCTTATATTTGGAGGAAGGTATAGCAATTACTGGTAGAAGGAAAAAAAGACACTTAGAACAATGAGACAAAGAAATAGGTCTAGGCACATGATCAAAAGTATGATTTCCAGGTGCAATAATCTGGCCTGATAAAGACACTGTCACCCTTGTAAGAAGGGACTAGAGATACTGGTTAGCGCAGAGAATTGTAATTTCAGAAGAATTATCTTTCTGTTATTATAATTGTAGTAGTTACCAAGTTGCATATTAATATTCTTTTTCCCTGTTTTATTCATTGAAGTTACTGACTAGAAGGAGGGCTGGAAAGAGAAGGATTTTCTGGGCTAAGAATTGCAGTTCCTGTAGCAGTCTGTTACTGCTTATGCTACCCCTACTGCTCTTATTGTGCTTAATGATGGCCCAGGAAGATTGGGCTGGCCCAGGGAGTAGTGAAAGTAAAACAGAGAGTCAACATTGATTATAATTATTAATATTTATTGAATGCTTTAAAAAGTGTCAAACTACTGTCGTATATTCATCTTCCAAATACATCACTTCATGCTTTTTGTTCTTCCTCACTCTCCTATTGAAGTTGCAAAAAAGTAAATTGTATTTTATATTTAGGCACAGTGCCTGAACATGAGTCAACCAATCAACGAAGTAAAAAAATTGGGAAAGGAACCTTTTACCTTCAACCATAATCTTGTCCCTACTGCCCTAGTAATGCTGAAATCATTTGTTACAACTCTCTCCTTGAGAACCAGCAGTTATGGGAATCATGCCAAAGGCACATTATAAAGAGATAAAAGAGAATGCCACTAAGATAGGAGGGTAAATCACATATTATTTAGTAAGAGGGCAAAAATAAAGCCAAGTTTGAAATCTGGCTATAATGTAAGACTATGCCAAAATTAACTTGATTTGAGCCTTTTTACCCTTAAGGGGACCTGGGTTAAAAGAATCTCGGGAACACAGAGAGTAAAAAAAAAAAAAATAGGGGGCATAAATTTATTACCAGTAAGGTTAGATGAAATCACACTTAATCATTGCTGTGACAAAAGATGCATCCAACTATGTTCAATACAGCCGTCTTTCAAGGCTAAAAAATCTTTCCTGACTCACTCATGACTGTATCATAGAGTCCACTGGGTAAGTCAGCACAATCAGGATAATAGTTAGCTAATTAGGTTGTATTACAAGCTTTTTTCTTGTAATAATTTCTCAGCCATATTTCCCCATGTAATACTATTTGGTTGAAAAGAAAGCACTTTAGTTCCTAACCGTGTGAATCTCGGTGTCCCATTCCTTCTAATCTCAGAAGACTTGAGTTCTACCACAAGTACTGCTGGTGTTATAAACTCCTAAAATTACACCCCTGTGAGAACTCTAATAGTCATATATAGTGAAATTTCAGGAATGATTTAAGCAAAAGACTGAGAAACTAATATCATTGTTTTGATAGCATGATGAATTTTATAAAACTTGCTATTTTAGGGTTTCCCATCTGTTAGATTTAATTAGAATCTGTTAGATGTAATTCTGCTGAAATTCTAGTTTTCATTATTTTTATCAAAATATATTGAATGTCTACAATGATAAATGATACTTTTATTACATGTGTTTAAATTTCTTTACCTGCCTTCAGAAGAGAGATGATAAAATTCTTCTATTTTAGCTCATCTGTGGGTTGTTAATCATTTTGTGTGGATTGAAATTTCTGCAGTGGAGTATTATGTTTTAATATAAAATATTCTTTATTTGTGAGTTTGTATCTGGATTTTTAAAACTTTTCTTAATTGATAGGGCACTTCAGACTTACTTACCTCAACTGAAATTTGTAAAAATAAGCTTCCTAAAAATGCCCGGGACTGCTTCCTAAACAATTATATCAGCTATATATGCTTAAACATTGATTTAAAAAAATCACGCAGTACAATAAAATAGAGTAAAGATTTAGAGAAATTGAGTTGATTGAATCATTTAACTTATAAATCAGCTAATAAAGAAAATATCTCTAGTTTATATCCATAATAAGAAATTTTCATCACTGTTAGCTTAGCTCAGATTACAGTTAAAATTGTTCTTTTAATGAGAAAAGATAGAGCTAGATATAATTTAAAACCTGAAACTTCAGAAACACATGCAATATACATGGTAGGTAGGATTTTAAAAATATAAAGACTTAGGGATAGAAGGAAATTATAATAGCTTTGGTTAGAATACCATCTTCTTCTGAGAGAAATAGAAAATTAAATGACTAAGGAAAAATATTAGAAATCTGAAACATTTTTTTCACTAAATATTTTGCTGTAGGAAAAAGTAACCCCTCTAAGTAATCTGTCATAGTTTTGAAGAGCACATAAGTGAACACTTGATTCGTGTTATTTTTTCCTGATTTTTGAATTTATAATGTTCAAAAACTTTCTTATCAAAATCTAATATAATTACTCTGAACTTTTACATGACTGAGTCTAAAGTTTGTCTTCCATGTAATTTTCTCATGTGTATGCTTAGTTTTTAAAACTTTTTTAATACCTTACAATATACCGTTTTCTTTCTTTTTGCTCCCTCAGTAATCGTGTGGAAGCATGGACAAGAGACGTTGCTTTCTTACTCAGACAAGAAGGCAGGCCTACAGTTAATCTTATCCCTAATAAGACTAAAGTAAGAGTGATGGAAAAAGACTGGAAGAATACAGACAGAGCAATAAATTGGTTAAAAAAGGAAGCAATTAATTATACTGAACCATTTGTTCTTTACTTGGGATTAAATTTACCACACCCTTACCCTTCACCATCTTCAGGAGAAAATTTTGGGTCTTCAACCTTTCACACATCTCTTTATTGGCTGGAAAGAGTAAGTAACTACAGTGTATGTGCTCAGAAGTTCAAAAGTTAACATTGTATCTATAGCTTATTTGTATTAGCTCATTGTTTCTTTTATCAACACATCTAAAGAAAAATTTAAAAATTGTATAATCACACTTGACCAATAACTGGTTGATTAAAAGCTAATGGGGCAGTTTTACAGAAATAAAGTAAGTATTAAAACTCAGAAACCTAATTCTAGATTGAATACATTTGCACATATGTCTATTAAAAGAGAAACCGAAAGGCATTCTCTTAGGCGTGTAGGCAGTCCTCACTTTACACAGTTCAGGATTATAAAAATAACCTTGCAAGCTGAAACTGTATAAAATGATCTTAGTAATCAAGGGAAAAAAATGACCATTTTTCTGGAACCTTTATATATATTTGTCAAAAGATTTAAAATTCTTTTGTTTACCAATGAAAATAGAAAAAATAGTAAAATTAGTATTTACTTAGTGCACTGTAATGAAAACACTAGAAACCTTGAGAATTAAAGTGAGGGTTTTTTTTAAAAAAAAAAAGTATCAGTTTGTTTAAAACATATCAGTATAGGTTAAACTTTTGCTGTGAAAACATCAGTTTGTTAAAAACGTAATAGTAGTTTGAACAGTGCTTGCCTTCTAATTATCTAACTTAGGATACAGAGCAAACATCTTTATGACCTGGCAAATTGTCATATTCCTTTTTAAATTTGTATCACCTTCCAACATTTTACCTTTGGCACTTTCAATGTCATGCTGTATCTCCAAGAGTTCCTTTAATGTGAAAATTTTTACCAATGCCACTTCCTCTGGGACATCTTTGTCCTTTTCTTCACAATAACCTTCCTCATTTATATCAATAAGGGTGCCTTCACTAAGTTCCTCTAGCTACATATCTACAGTCTCTGGAATGGCAACAGTGTCTGCATTCCCAGGTCAGCTCTTTTTTCTATAATTTCTTTTTATGTTTGATTTGAATGTCACTTCTAGCCTTATCACTTTTCATTTTTTTACTCCATGTTCATCTTTGTTGACCAGTTCCTCTTTTGATTATTCATTTTTATAAAGTGTCAACATAGATTTTTCACTGGAAGACAAGGAAGCAGTACAAGTATATGCTTTGCTATCTGTGCATTTGCTGAATAACCAACCACTGACATACTTTGAAAGAAACAACAGCATTAGTCATTGAATGCAGTGTGCATCTGTTATAAACCTAGTGATTTGTAGACTAAAGAGCTAGGAGAATGTCAGTATGTAAGTTTGTACTTTATGCAATTATTCATAGTTAATATACCCTGGAAACTGAAATTCAAACCCTGTTGTTGGGGATTTGGTGTTTTGTTTTAGGGGGTATTTTGTTTTGTTTTTTAAGACAGACTTGCTCTGTTGCCCCAGCTAGAGTGCAGTGGTGTTATCATAGCTCACTGCAACCTCAAATTCCTTGGCTCAAGTGAGTCTCCTGCCTCAGCTTCTCAAGTAGCTGGGACTAGAGGCATGTGCCACCACACCTGGCGAACTTTTTCCATTTTTAGTAGAGATGAGGTCTTGCTCGTACTCAGGCTGGTCTCCAACTCCTGAGCTTAGGTAATCCTCCCACCTCGGCCTCCCAGAGTGCTAAGATTACAGGAACTGGTGTTATTTAACTAAACTGCGATGATGAAATTTATGTATACCAGAACACTACATGATGCAAGGACTCCCTCTATTTTGAAATATGTAGTCTTTTTTTTTTTTTTTTTGAGACAGTGTCTCACTCTGTTGCCCTGGCTAGACTGCCGTGGCGTCAGCTTAGCTCACAGACTCCTGGGCTCAAGCAATCCTTCTGCCTCAGCTTCCCAAGTTGCTGGGACTACAAGCATGTGCCACCATGCCCAGCTAATTGTTTCTATATATTTTTAGTTGTCCAATTAATTTCTTTCTATTTTTAGTAGAGACGGGGTCTCGCTCTTGCTTAGGCTGGTTTCGAACTCCTGCTCTTGAGTGATCCGCCTGCCTCAGCCTCCCAGAATGCTAGAAATATGTAGTCTTAAAATAAGTTACTTCAGAAATTCTAATCAGAAACACTATTTACTGCATCCTGTTTTAAAGGAAATAATGTCAGAATTTTAGATACTCCATATCCTCTTTAAAAAGTTTTAAGTGGCTCCATCTTCAAAAATTTGTCTGGAGTTAGTACTAGCCAAAGAAAATGAATTAACTTTTAACTAAATAGTAAGTAGATGTTTGAACTTTATGAAAGTTACATAACTAAAAGATATATATGCATTAAAGGTCTAGTCTTAAATGTTTTTACCAAAACCATAAGCATTTATATGTATTAAAAAGATGTATTTGTTTTTAACAAGCATTTGGCTATCTTGTTAGATATTGGCATTTTTACTAGCAAATTATTGGGAAAAAGAATTCAATATTCTTAGGATGTTGATTCTGAAGTTTTGAATTGACCATACAACTATTAATATATATTAAAGTACTTAGACACTTCTGGGCTAGAATACTGTCTACTATAGCTCATATTTTTCATTCAAATGTATAATTTTTAAATTTTTTTACAACTGCATCACTATGTATACATATATTAATATATACACACAGATAATGATATATACCTTTTGTTGTTAGTGGGAATATTAATAATTTATTTCTGATTTATGTATTTGGTTTATTTTTTTCTTACATAATTTAATAGCCATTCTTTTCTACTATTAAAAGTAATTAAACATTGTCTAGTTCACCATACGCATTTGCTGGAGGAGAGGAATGTTACTACTTTGCTAGCATAACTAAGTTTCTTCTCCCCTTTTTAGGTATCTCGCGATGCCATCAAAATCCCAAAATGGCTGCCCCTGTCAGAAATGCACCCTGTAGATTATTACTCTTCTTATACAAAAAACTGCACTGGAAAGTTTACAGAAAAAGAAATTAAGGATATTAGAGCATTTTATTATGCTATGTGTGCTGAGACAGATGCTATGCTTGGTAGGTGGTATAATTATTAACCAATTACATGAAGAAAAAATATAATATTTTTCCAACAAACTGTGATCATGCGGTTGATGACTTGCATGAACATCCTCAGATATTTCTCACAACAGTTGTTTTGATACATAAGACTTAGAACTATAAGAATCTTGACATACATAAAAGTTGAATAACTTGCATTATTAATAGAATAAAAAGCTTTCATATCTTAGTTATTGATAAATTCTCAGTTTCATTAATGCTCAGATTTGTTCATACATAAATAAAGATGCTAGGCTATCATCTGCTTAAAACAAAACTTTTTACCAGCCTTAAACAGGAATCGGTCTTTAGCCAAACACAGGTACGTGTTTAACAGGTAATTCTAAGACAGCTTGGGTTCTGAGATGAGAAAGGTTACTTATAGAAAATCTTGTGATTGCTTCCAGACTTGTAATAATTACAAAACAAATCCATTCTCCCCAGGCCCTTTAGAGCAAGGCTTAACTAAAGCTGAAATCAGTTTAGTCATGTAGATTATGGTCCAAAATCATTTTGAATTTCCTTTCTTTATTCAGCTCAAGGCCAACTCAAAACCAAACCTGCTTTCATAAGATGATTGTCAATAGAGTGTTATTCCTGTTCACTTTTCATTATAGCATGAAAAGTTC
Organism: Lepilemur ruficaudatus; assembly: GCA_963574885.1. Lineage (NCBI taxonomy): Eukaryota > Metazoa > Chordata > Mammalia > Primates > Lepilemuridae > Lepilemur > Lepilemur ruficaudatus. The sequence goes on from CAUYRT010036286.1 coordinate 60,792, forward strand.
CCTTTTCATGTTAAAACCCTGGTTTTATAATATATCCATTTTTATAACAAAAGTTATTTTCATAAAGTCATGTCATTTATTTTGCTGAAGTTGGAATGGAGTATAATTGTGTTAGGGAAGTGTGGGTAGCATCTCTTCTATAAAGAGTAAACCTTGGGGGTGACAAGTGAATGGTTATTTGTTTAAAAGCATTCATTGGGTAAAAATAGAAAGGTATACTTTTCTATTTTCTATACTTTCTGTATAACAGAAAACAAAAAAGCCATATGGATAAGTTATTAATATTTATAATGTAGAAAGCATAAAATGTAGGAGTCATAAGACTTTCCAAATAATCTTAATGAAAATAAGATTTTAAGTTAAGTTTCTTTAATCATGAGTCCATATATGTGTTGAGTTGTATTTCACTGATATTTTCTGATGTTAGGGAATGTTCACCCATTTGCACCCTAGAAATTGCATTTGAAAGTTTACAGCCATCCATTCATCCATATCTACTAAAGAGAAATATAATGTTGCTGCAGGGAATATGGGACTACTACTCTTGAAGTCTGTCCAGAGGGAAAAAATGCAGCAGCTTTCTTTACGAAATATATGGGACCTTCATTTTTAAATCTACACTGATCTTGTCACCAAATAATATTTATTACTGTTCATAGTGTTTGTTACCAAGCAGGTAGTACCCTCTTAGCTATCAGGCAGTATGTTGGGCACTGGGGATAGTACATTGAATACTATTAAGAAATCACACATTAATTAAAGACACTCTTAGGTCTTTTCCCATCTTAGGGCCTTTATATTTTCTCTTCCTTCTTCCTGGCCTGCCCTTCTTTTTGGTTTTTACATGGCTGGCTTACTCTCAGTCTTTGGCTCTCAGCTTGGATATTATCCTCAGGCATGTCTTCCTCAACCACTCGAAGTTAGTATACCAGCCCCGTCATTCTGCTTACTCTACATCTTGTCAAGTTATTTAACATCACAATATTAATTATTTTGTCTGTTTACTTGTCTACTATTAATATGTCTTTTTTGAAGAACACAAGCTTTATGAGGGCAGGGACAGTCAGTCTTATTCAACATTGCATCCTAAGTGCCTAGCATTGTATCCACAGTGCCTACCACATAGTAAGCACTCAGTAAACATTTACTGAATGAGCATAAATGCCAGGAATCACAATATATGGTTGTAATTACAGTAAAATACAAGTTGTAGGGGTCTTGGAGAATGAAGTGATTCACTCTCCCTGGAGGAACAGCGAGTGATGCTTCATCAGAGAGATCCTGGGCCATAAAGGAAGAATGGGAATTTGTCAAGCAGATGTTGGGGAGAAAGAGCATTCACCATGGAGGGCAGAATAAGTGCAGGGGCAAGGAAGTGTAAACTAATATGGTGTGTTCAGGGGATTCTGTGTAGTTTAGTGTGCCGAAAGGTAAAGGTCTACCAGGTAGCTGAGGGTGCTGAGGTTGGAGAGTGGACAGGGGCCTTGCTTGTCGTGCTAAAGAATTAGACAGTGGGAGGCTGTGAAAAGTTTTAAGCATGGATGTGACATAATCAAGTGATCAGGTATTTTAGAAAGATTGCCACCAATGTAGTACAAGGGATACCATGGAGGGGAAAGAGGAGTGGAGACAAGACTGATAAGGAAATAATTCTAATTGTCCAGATGAAATATCTGGAGGGTCTCAACACTGTGAATAACTCCATAGAGCAGTGGGTCTCAATTCTGACTGAACTCAGAATTGGTGGGTTTTTTAAATAATATAGACCCCTGAACCCCAGATTCAGCAACTGCCAAAATAGGGATGACTCCTCTTTCTGTACTATGCATTATTGTGATTCTCTTAATTACAATGAGGAGGAAGTTTCAGAACACTAAGAGGGACTGATGATAGGAATTTTACTGTCTAGTTATTCCCTACCCAAGAATAATGCTAAATCATACTCGCATACTATCTGTACTGCCCCCAGCCCTTCTTCAGAGGAGGGATTTCCATAACCCTCAGCCAATCTCATGAGCACGATCTGGCAGTTGCTCAGGGGGTTGGGAGAAAAAGTAGCAAAGAAGAAAAGTTCTAACCATTCTATTACCTCCTGTTGCACAGAAATTGTGGGTCAGTGGTGACATCAGTCTTTTCATCATCTGTGACATGTGCAGTGCTGACATCCAACTTGTCTTTCGCACTTGAGACCCTAAAGGCAAGACTTTTTCCCCCATTCTCTAATAGAAACCTAGAAAGCAAGCCAACATGATTTACAGATAAAGAAGCTTTGAGTAAAAATTCCTAGAGATACTATATTTTCTCCTTCCTCTCTCTAGTTTGTCAGTTGAGAATCAAGTATTAAATATATGAAACTTGGTATGACTTAAGATCAGTACATAATATTCAGATGTTAAGCATACTGACAAACTTTTAAAGGGTAGAGTTATTAATATAAACTTAATGTGATACAATAAGACATGAACTAAAAGCTAATTAATAGATTTATCTTGATTTCTATTGTAGGTGAAATTATTTTGACTCTTCGCCAGTTAGATCTTATTCAAAAGACTATTGTCATATACTCCTCAGACCATGGAGAGCTGGCCATGGAACATCGACAGTTTTATAAAATGAGTATGTATGAAGCTAGTGCTCATGTTCCACTTTTGATAATGGGACCAGGAATTAAGGCCAACCAACAAGTATCAAATGTGGTTTCTCTTGTGGATATTTACCCTACTATGCTTGGTAAGTAATACAATTCTGTAAATATTTATTCGTAATAATGCTGGAGAATGAATGAGCAAAATAGTCAGAGGGCCTGCTGACTTGTTTATAACCCTGAGCAACTCATTTAACCATGAGTCAAATCTGTAGTCTGAAAAATGAGGGTAATATTTCTCATGTTCCTGTGGACTTCACTTACTGTAGTCATTTTCCCTTCAAAAGATTCACAATCAAGATATGACTATGAAGTGAGCCACGTAAGATATTCAGGTTTATAACTATGATTTGTACCTCATCTGATTCTCTACCACTCTCTAAGCACTTCCTTTCTGGATTATTCTACCCACTTTGAAACTACTGAGTATGAGCATATTTCTCATCAGACCCTGTAGATAGTTCTATATTATTTGCTTTACTAGCTTCTTAATGTCTAGAGCACAGCCATAGGTCTAGAAAAGCAACATTTAGATAGTGATAGTTAGCAGTTTATACTGAAGATACTAGACTAACTACATCATCAAATTCAAAGGAAATTATATAGAACTGTTAGTTTCTGTTAGCAGATCACTTGAAATTCATTAGCATTTAAACGCTGTAATTCCTCTGTTCTAAGGCACCATCACTTGTAAAAAGCAGCATCAATTCATAAATTTTGGTGAAAGGAGAAAATAACAGAACAAGATATACATATGTGTGTGTGTATATTCTCTAATTTCAGAAATGTTAAAACGTGAAACAAACACGCATCTTAAAATCAAAGAAACAAAAGTTCTTTTTATCTCCTTCCTTCTGCTACAAAGCCTTTCCCTTCATTTAACTAAATTTGTTTAAAGCTAATTTAAATCAGTGCCCTTTCCCATTCTCTTTTATTTTGTACCACTTTTCCTGTATTTGACCGCACATCTTTTTTGTTCTTTGAATTTTTAATCTCTTCAGTTCCTTAGTCATTGTTTTCTGGTTTCCCTTTGTCCCAAAGCAGTTTTCACACTTAGCCATATCTTGGCCATTTTCTGGCTCCAGCAATTTCCAGCTGATTGCTATTACTTTTCCTCATTTCTGTTTTTGTAAGAACTTCATATGTAATCATGTGTACTTGTGTCTTTGTTATTCTCATCTTTTGAGTTTTATGAATATGTGCTTATTTATGTTGGCTTCTCTTTACAGTTTCCTTCCCCAGTTTTTCCTCATGTATAACTTCCCCCACTCTCCCCACTCCCAAGGAAAATCCTCCTTGGGTCATCATATATGTTTGACTTTTTTAGCCTTGTTCTTTTTTCTTGAGGTACAGTGTCCAGAACTGCAAAAAGTACTATAAAAGATTATGGAAAGTTGGATTGATTCTTTCTCAGTTTTTCCTGCAATATATTTCATAGTGATATTTGGCATTTTGTTTGTCTTTTTGACTGTAGCAACTAAATAGTCCAGCATCTTTAGGGACCTGTCTACAGTGAGTCCTGTTTTATTCCTAGACATTCTGTCACCTTATATGTTATTGATTAATGTGCATGGTTTAAATTTTTCTTTAAACATTGTTTTATATTTGTCCACAATGCAAATTTTGTACTCTACGATCTTGAGATACTATCACTATGTATTTATCTAACAGATCATAGAAAATACTAAAAACAGTTGGTTAGAATGAGGGAATTTTCATTTGTCTACCTAGCAGGACACCTGCCTATCACTACCTAGTTTATTTTACTTGACAGTAAGAATTTCTTTAGCTCCTTTGAAACTCCTTTGCATTTCATCCCTACTCTTCTGGAAATGATATAGGTTCCCTGCAGTTGTAGGTTTTTCCTGCAATTTTTTAATTATTATAATTTTCTAAAACTTCATAGTTTTATATAGATTTTTATTTTTATCTTTCATAAGATTCTTGGTTATGGACTCCTTATTAATGACATTTCCCTGCAGAATATATTTTATTAACAGTATTTATATCATGTGTTGGTTAGACCTGCCCAATAAGAGTAAAGGAAGTATAACCAAAAATAAGTGTCTCTTCCATTCTAAACTAAAAATTAAATTAATACCTTCAAGGATTAGCACAATTTATAATGTGTTTCATAGTAAATATTCTTTTTATTATCAGAAGGGGGAAAGCTATATTTAAATGATTTTTTTACGGAGGAGGGAATGGAGAATACCTGGGAATGGGTCTTTATATAAAACACTGAAACATCCTATTAACCAGATGTTAACCAGAAATAGGATGGAAAGAGAAAGATGCAAGCAAGATACACGATACAAAGGAAAATGCACAAGAACCTTATGTTGGTGCCAGGAGTTAACACTATAACAGTATTATTTATTTAAAATTAACCATTTTATAAATGATAAAGGGTTAATATCCCTAGAGTTCTTATAAATCTATAAGAGAAAGAGAAATACCCTGTTAACAAATTGACCAAAAGATATAAATAAGCAGTTCACAACAGAAGATATACAAATTGCCAAGATATTTTTAAAGATTCAAACTCAGTAGTCATAAAAATATTAGAACAAGAACATAACATTTTTCTTTCACATATAGAGTGTGCTAAGATTAAGAAGAATTAGAAAATCTTACATTAGAAATAAGTCTTCTTATATACTGCTACTGGGAATATAAACTGATACAAATTTTCTGGAGGCAAATGTGTCATTACGTTTCAAATTTCTTAGAAATATGCATACCTTTTGACCTAGAAATTCCAATTTTAGGAAATAACCTATAGCTATACACAAATACTTATCTCCATGGATATTTATTAAAGTATGAAGAAAGAATTAGAGATAATATGAATGTCTAATAGTAATGGATTGAATAAAAAGTAGTCAATTCTATTTTAAAAAGTAAAATACGTGAAAATATTCCCCATCTATAATTAAAAAGAAAATGTGGGCTTTAAAATTATTTAAACAGGTTTGTTTTGTTTTGTCTGTTTATTGAGATAGAGTGTCCATCTAATTTGCTGTCCAAATCAGCACATTTTTAAAAGACAACTATTTACAATTGTACCAGGATTATCAGGCATAAACTGAGTTTGTTGCCTTGTTTAACAGCCTTAGCAGCCAACAATGCAAAGATAATTCTGATGGTTCATGTTTAATCTGATGTTTAATTCAACCTTTTAAAATAAAATGTCTCAGAGCTGGAAGAATTTAAAGCTACTTTATTGTGATTAACTCTATAATTAAACCTGTCAGACAGTATATTCTGTTTCACTTTTGCTTAATAAATAAACTTATACATATTTTGATAAAGTATCTACAAAGGATTTCTTATTTTGTTCTAACCAATTACGAGCTTAAAATAGATATAGACTATATTCTTAGAACTCTAAAGGTCCTTTCTTTATTAGCATAGAGGTAGCTATGCTATTCATACAACTATTTTGTATGAATCCCATTTACACACACAGAGTATAAGCTTAAAAAGAAAAATGATATAAAGGGAAAATTTGTTTTGAAATTGATTTTTCAAGAATAAACTTTTCTCATAGTACATTTGAGCTTTAAAACAAGATATTTGAGTCTTCTGGGAAATAAAAATGAAATTAAAATCCTGAAGTATTGTGAAACAGAAACAAATACTTCTGGTGTCAAAAAAAAAAAACAATTCTCAAATCATAGCCCAAGCCAGACTTTCTCTTTCCTCCATTCTATGGATCTTAGAAATATATAAAAGATGATTATTCAAAAAAAATCAGTAGAAAGATACTGAATAGGAAAAACTAATTAGGATTCCTGTTTTAATAAACCTACCTTACTATCAAGAGTCTATTGAGGCCGGGCACGGTGGCTCACGCCTGTAATCCTAGCACTCTGGGAGGCCGAGGCCGGTGGATCGCTCAAGGTCAGGAGTTTGAGACCAGCCTGAGCAAGAGCGAGACCCGTCTTTACTAAAAAAAAATAGAAAGAAATTAACTGGACAACTAAAAAAATATAGAAAAAATTAGCTGGGCATGGTGGCGCATGCCTGTAGTACCAGCTACTTGGGAGGCTGAGGCAGAAGGATTGCTTGAGCCCAGGAGTTTGAGGTTGCTGTGAGCTAGGCTGACGCCACGGCACTCACCCTAGCCTGGGCAACAAAGCAAAACTCTGTCTGAAAAAAAAAAAAAAAAAAGAGTCTATTGAAATTTAAGATGCTACAATGCTTTTATTTAAAAGTCTGAATTTATAAGTAGTTTTTAAAAAGTTTTTTAAAAGAGTACTTTTTTCTATAAAATATGATAAACTGGGAAGAATATTCTTTCTTAGTTCATTTATCCTTATAGGTCCTTTATAATATATTATCACATTATCATTTCCTAATATTGGTAGAAAAGTACCATTTTTATGAATAAGAATTCTTCATAGTATTAAAGTTGTTATCATTATTTCAGAGATTATTCTTTAAAAATTATTCCCCGAAATATTTTCTTCTCTAATACCTTTTACCAGCATTCTTTAGCTCAGTGAGAAATAATAACCTTGTACCAGCATTCTTTAGCTCAGTGAGAAATTAAAATTATTTTGATTTCACTTTTAAACCTATTTTCATGTGAATTTTTTCTTTCAATAGTTGATTTTTTTGTAAAACACCTACCTTCCTCCCACTTAAAAGATAAATCTAGATTTTTTTGAATTGTGAGTATTTAAAAGAACACTTATGCTAGAGATTTTAATTGCAACCTCTTCTTGTTACAGGATCTTAGAAGGCTGGGGGTGGGCAGTTATTCTGCATAGACTATTGTGTTTTTTATTGGCTGAGAAATATTGTGAAATTGAACACCTATAGTAAAGCAAGACTTAACGTGTAGTATTAAAAAGTGTAGAAATTCTAGAGTCAGACTGCCTAAGTTCAAACCTCTCCTCAGTAGTTACCAATTGTGTGACCTTGGGCAAGTTACTTAACATCAAAAAAGTTTCTAATTATGATCAGTTGGCAGAAAATTAGTGCTTATATTTGCCTCTTCCAAGGAAAATAGAAGATACAAATTTTTAAATTAAGTGATATATGAAACACTACCTGCAGAAGATTTATAGAGGTCTTTGTCTACTTTCTTATTCTCCTTTAATTAATCTGTTTTTCCTCAGATACAGTCAAGTTAAACTTATTTTCTTATTCAGTTTTGCATAATTTCTAACATTACTCATATAATTCTGTTTATTTCACTGGAAATATGTAAATATACATAAAAACATGGAACATGGAAACCAGAAAAGGGATGGGTGAGGCAACTGCAGACTCATTTTGGATCTACATTAAGTACCCAGCCATAATTAATGGTAATTTTTCTATAGGAAAAAGGCAGTTTGAGCTCCAAACAAATACCTGAAAAGCAGTTTTTAAAAATACAATCTGTTTTTAAGTTGGACATTTCTCTTGCTATTGTTCTTTGTGTCTGTATTTGATACATTAAAAATAAATTACTTTTCCCTCTATCAGTATAATCCAGGATTCCTCAAGGCATGTTTTACAAAGTGCTAGTCCCTCAAGATGCTACTTGAGAGTAAAAAAAAAAAGTTCTGTCATCAAATAACTTGGGGACACATGGTATATACTGTATACCAATCTTGAAGGTTTATAATGCACATCAGCAAAACATGTACATCTACAATAAATTTACTATTTAATTTTGTTTAACCATTGTTTTGCAAATGTATGTAACTACTAAATCCCTTTCTTATGTAGGTCTTGTTAATATCCCATGGAAAAAATTTTAAGAACAACTGTGACTATTTAATCATTTAGGGAAAGAAAAGACTGGTGATATTAACTAATATTTGTTGAGAGCCTCTATGTCTCAGTATTTTACATATATTATCTTATTTAACCTAAAATGAGCCTATGAGATACAAGTACTGTTATTGTCCCCATTTTACAGATGAGAAAACTGAGGTTCAGAGAAGTGAATAACTTGGGCAAGGTCACATGGCTAGTAGAGTAAGCATTTGAATCTAGGCAGTCTGTTTACAAAATCCATATACAATCTCTAGTCTGTGGCTTTTAATGGTATGAAAAAAATGTAAATTATGTCATGTATTTTCAACTAATAAAAGAATAAGTTATTTTTAAATATTTTGCTATTTTGCTAAATATTTTGCTATTTTTCTTATATAGATATTGCTCAAATTCCTCTGCCTCAAAACCTGAGTGGATACTCTTTGTTGCCATTATCATCAGAAACATTTAAGAATGAACGTAAATCCAAAAATGTACATCCGCCCTGGGTTCTGAGTGAATTCCATGGATGTAATGTGAATGCTTCCATCTACATGCTTCGAACTAACCAGTGGAAGTATATAGCCTACTCTGACGGTGCCTCAGTGTTGCCTCAACTCTTTGGTAATTTTGTTGATACATTTTTATGTGTAATATTATATGTAATGAGCTGACTTACATTGCATTGCTCAAGAAATATAATCACTGTAAAATAAATTAATATCTACTGTTTCTCACGCTGGAACAGTCTGCAAAGGGTTGCCCATATGAGGAGCAGCTTCTTTGCAAATAAGCCTCTGAATTTCAGAGAATGTGCCCTATGGCCTTTGATCTGGGTCTCAAGATAGAAGCCACCGTTTTCCCTGATTAGAGTGTCTGTTAATACTGATGGTTATCTTTCCCAATCAGCAGTCAACACCTTCTCATTACACCTAGGTTTCACCTGTCATGAAGGATTAACACCTGTATGTTAGGGAGCTTGACATTCTACATACATTATTTAATGCTCGCCACAAGCCTACAAGATAGTACCATTATTATCTTCATTTTACAAAGAAGGATACTAGGAGTCAGAGAAATTCAGATACCTATTCAAGGTCTCAAGAAGTAGCAGAACTGTGACGTCAACCCAAGTCTCACTCCAAAATCACTGCTTCTTCTACCCTATAAAAATGCCTGCCTGCTTCACTACTCTGTGAATTAATTTTTAAACATTATTATTGGATTTAGGGTTTTATTCTCTTTCCCCATTTTGTACATAAAATGTGCTAAAGCCATCATTAATATTCATTTGTTCCTAAGTTTCCTTCCCAATTACAAATGTCAGAATTATTAACTCAAAATAATTCTTTAGGGGCCAAACTGGCTAACCCCCTTAACTTTAAGAGCAGGGGGTTCTTGAATTCAAAAGAAGGACTTAAATTTTCATCTTGATGAGTAATGGGCATCTGTTGCTCGTTCATTGGCCATTGTCAAATGAAATTTATGAGAGGCCATTTTTTTGAACTGAGCTGTACTAGGTCCAACAGACCAGACCAAACCAGAATGGAGTCACTTGTGCTAGGGGCCGCATAATCAAACTGAACTTTAAAACAGGCCAATTGCCAAAAAAAAAAAAGAGATTCACAGTAACCAGTCAGAAGGGATTCAGTTTACTTGAGCCGACATGATAAAGGAATTCCTCTCTGTTTTAACCCTACAAAAAAAGTAACTTTGTAATGACCAATCCACTTTTTGTTCCTTGTCTCTGCTTTCTTCAGCCTTTTTCTGCTTAAAAAGCTTCACTTTCTCTGCTCAGCTCATCAGAGTGCCTTTTCTAAATCTTTAAATGGGATGTTGCCCAATTCATAAATCACTAAATAAAAGCCAATTAGATCCTTTTTATTTATTTATTTTTATTTCAGCATGTTATGGGGGTACAAATGTTAAGGTTATGTATATTGCCCTTGGCCCCTTCCCCCCTCAAGTCAGAGCTTCAAGCCTGACCATCCCCCATATGGTGGGCATCACACTCATTATGTATGTATATACCCATCCCCTCCTCCCCGCTCCCGTCTGCCCCACTCCCGATAAATGTTGTTCCTATATGTCCACTTAGGTGTTGATCAGTGAATTGGTTTCACAGATCTTTAAATTTGTTGAAATTTTATTTTTAAATACCATGTTCTGCAAAAAGCAGATATGACTATCAAAAGATCAGAGTGAGGAATCGGTGTTTTCTGTTTTCTCTAGGACTTATTCACTGACTTCCCTTTCCTAAAGAGGTGCTGTCTAAAGTCTCCTACCACAGTCATGTATC
>CAUYRT010036288.1:0-31074 GCA_963574885.1 Lepilemur ruficaudatus
CTGCTTATATTATCCTGGATTAAGCTTAAGCCCATTATTCAAAGTGAGGTGACACAAGACCCAAAGAATGGGTCCCACTTGTACTTGCCATCAAACTGGTATTGACTGATTAACACTATGGTGCTCAAATGGTGGGAGTGATCACTAGGGATTTGGGGGGTGGGGAGTAAATTCACGTCTGAGCGATGTGGTGGGCACTGTGGAGGGGTGGGACACGCTTGAAAAGTAGTTGGGGAGCGGAATTAGGGGTCTCAATAGGGGGAAGGAATTCCTCTAAAACTGATTTATGTGATTAACTGTACATCTTGGTAAATTCACTGAAAATATTTAAATGTACACTTAAAATGGAGTAAAGGCATGATATGTAAAGTATACTTCAATAAAGGAAAAAATGTATATATCCTAATATACACATATTATGAATAGTACCCCCCAACTGATACAAGTGTTTATTTCAATCACTCTAAACTGTAATGATATTGATGCTCATCAAAAATAGATTTTGCCAAGGACACAGCCAACTGCAAACAAGTCTATCTTACCTGCCATCATCTGTGAATCTTATCTAATGCTTAGATTCAAAAGATTATGTCTAAATATGTAGTTTATGTTATTTTCAGAGCACTGACTCAATTCTGGCAAATAACACATTTTGATTTGGCCATTGGCCAGTGGGATTTAGGTTTGTGATCTATGATGCTTGGGGAAACAAATAGTTTCTTTTCTCAAATACATATTTCTTTGATAAAATAATGTAATAAAATAAAACAATGTTTTTATTTTTCTGTTACTGAGAAAGAACATAAATACATTTTTCTTATAATAAATTCTTTTTTATGTCAGTCAAAAAATGATCAAAAAAGCATGATTTGAAAAACAGTGGTGGTATGGCAACTTTTATTTGTTTAGGGTTATCTTGACCATTACTTAAGTAAAAATGCCATCCAGTTATATTGCTATACTTGACATGTTAAAGTAAGGTATTATATAAACACTGATATTCATTGTTATTCAAATTTGAATAAGGCTGGGTTTATATTTAAATGTTTTACTCTATATAATGCAGAGTATAATGTATTTATGTAATGCAAGTAATTTCCCTATAAAATTGGTATAAGTTTGCTATGTTAATTTTAATGAAATTATAACAGAATATTTTTATATATTAATTTTGCATATGAATTATTGTGTTGAACAAAAATAAAACATACAGATTCTTTCTCTAGAGATGGAAAATTAAATGACTTATTTCTTTAAAAGATCCCACCAGTAACTATAGATTAATGTTACAATTAAAAATCAACATGAGCAAATTATTTCATATCCAAGATAATGCTAGCATTTTAGTTATAAAATAATACAATAATTAGTAAAAGAGTTATTTTCTATATTTTATGGTGGCTTTAATTGAAATTGCACTATTTAAAAAGGAGCAACATAATCATAGTTAGCCTCATTATAAAACAAAAAGTTCAGCAGTAAAGAGTGTTTAATTATCAAAGAATGATGAATGGATTGCACATTTATACAATGTTCTTATAAGTAAGATCCACGAAGTAAAGAAAAAGAAGTCTCAATACATGAAGTCATAAACAGTCACTGTCCAGTGCTTGGTCTGAACCCAGGTTTTCTTCAGTTTATTTAAGATGAACCCCCAGATTAGGGAGCCCTAACAACAAAGTCAAAGTTAATTAGTTTTAACTAACAGACAAGTAGTAAACTTCTTGAGGTCAGCTCCACCCTCAAAAAAGTGGACATTAGGGAGAGATTTTAAAGCAGTGTCTGTTTTTATAGGCAGTGCAGGGAAAGGCTAAGCCAATAAAATGTAATGGTTCCATTCTATATTTTAATAGCAACCTCCAAAGGACAGAACACTTCCCTGTGATTTGAAGGCAAAGCCTTGTACTGGGTTAAAAATGGTACGTGAGCAAAGAAAATTACTGTCATTTTACCTTCATCCTGAGCACTGAATATATCAAGTGAATAGCAATCAAACACACACCAATGATTGGCTTTTGGGGGGTATGATCACTCATGCCTTGGACCATGTAAGGACCTCAGAGGCCACCTTGAGACTCCCTCGGTTGATAAATCATAGGAGGCTCTGTGTTTGGGAGGGAGGAAGAAACACCAACCTAAGAATCTTGGGATGCTGTTGGGAAATGTTAGGCGTGAGCAGCTGTAGTCAATTAAGGCTTCATTTTTCTCTCCAGTCGTCTTTGGTTGCATGCCATAACTGCACAGGGCATCAAGGTTTATGACTCTAAAATAGCCTTGTCATTTTGTGAAACCTAACAGAGCAAAGAGGTTTTGATAAATACTTTTAAAAAATGTTATTTAGCCACTTCAATCAGATTAGTTTTCTGCTGTTTGTTTTCAGGATCTGAGTAGTACTCAGACATCTAGTAGGTAAACATTGATGGCACCAAATTAATGAGGAAAATAAAATCTTTAAAAAGTTCATGTCTTTATTTGTTTACAAGTCGTTTAGTGTGGCCTGCATAGTATGGTAAATTAATTCAATCAATGTTGGATTTCTTAGGATGAGCATTTACATGAAACACTAAGGAAAAGATGTTATAAATTTATCACAAAGAAAAGATGGGCTCCAAATCTCAACAGTTTCAAAATTTTCATTTTACTCCAAGCAGGAAACACTAATGATTCATTTTATTACCATATTTTTCATTTATGTCACCACTTAATACATGAGAAAGAAAGTGATAAAGTATTGCACATGTATTCCAGCACAAGTAGGCTCATCAGCTGTTACGGTGGAAAGGAAAATGGAGATGTCTATTTTAAAATACTGCTTTATAGTTTCAATTATTTAATTTACTATCAAGGATACATATATAAACAAATTTCAATTTATTGAAAAAGAAATCATCTGGAATTCTGGAAGCCAGTGGCTTGAAAAAATTATATTAATTTACCACAGGCTGCAGAAGCAACAGGGCATTTCCCACTGGTGTTCAATGTAATTGCAACAGTGATGGGATTCAGACTCTCCTCCATGTGAGATTTGTCTTTCACCCAATCAACGCAAACAACTAATGCACTGCAAGGTATATTACATTCCATCCACTTCCCAATAAAGTCAGTGGTGTCCAATCAGACACCTATTGTTAACAGAGAATCTGAAATTGATACAATCATCACATTGATCCAAAGTTGTCAGTTATCCTACATCTTTACTTCCTTCTTTCTCTTCTCCGAGAATTTATAAATTCCAATGGATATTGTCATATTTATTCAGAATTTTATGAAGTACTTGTTGAAATCACAGGTTTTTCAAAGTATTTGCAAATGTAATTTTTAAAAAGTGTTTCAAATATTTTTTCTACTTTGTATTTAACACTTTGACAAACCTTACACTTTTCACTAAAAACTAGTTTTTATTTATTATATTTTATGTATTCTCTTTCAAAGAACCATATAAAGTCTACACTGTATCATAAAATTTTGTGACTTTTAAAGACCTCTTGCAGTTCAATTTTATTTCTGTTATATTTCTCTATAAAGCTTAAAAACTATTAAAGTTTTTATAACAATTTATTTATTTACCTATTATAAATTCTTTAGGCTTTTCAAACTAGTAGATTGTAAGCTTCTTAAAGGCAGAGACATGAATTATATATTTTTGGGGGATCAGAGCCCTAACTATTCCAGATATTTTGGCATTATACTACATGGTGGAAGAATAAGAATTTTGTGTTAAGTAAGCACCTCCTTTATTGCCACTTATTTCTAAAGATGTATGAGTTTATTATCCATGTTTACATTTAATTTCCTACAGTTTAATTCCTTAAATATCAGATGATATCAGGGCACTGGTTGAAGCAAATTAATATATTAGACATCAAAGTCCTCTGGTCCTAATGTAGTAGTGGAAGCATTAAAATACAGTATTTCTCTGGTCTTCCTTTGGCCATGGAATGAATTATGACTTTCATTCACATTTCAGCCTCCATCTAATTAGTTAGTCTATGTCATTTGTAGTCCAAAATTCTGTCAGTCTATTATAGGTTGGTTATACAGCAGTATTTTCTTAGACTCACTCATACCCCACCAAAGTAATACATAAGATTCAAGGAAACCATATGCAAATAATTAGAACATAGTGCTAAATGATATATTTAATGAAATAGACCATTTATAATTATATTAAGATTGAAATGAGAATTTGGAAATATTTTATGATGAACTTTAAACATAAACATGTAAAACAAGGATGTAGGTCAAGGATGCCAAATTTACACTTCTAAATAGTTGGAGTATTTTTACTATTCTTATTGAGAGAAAAACACACATTTCTGATCTGTCATCTCATTTGTGACTCGGTGCATTTTAAGGAGAATATCACTAATATAGTCTATAATAAATAATTCATTAAAGAAAGCTAATTAAACCAATATGTAGCATGTACATAAAGACAAATGTGTTTTTATTATACTCATATCTGTATCACAAATAGAATGATAATTACCATTTCTCAGATTCTGACTTCCCCACCCTCAACTACAGTTGCTGTTTGTTACAAATATGGGTGCTAAGTGTTTGTGTGTGTGTGTGTGTGTGTGTGTGTGTGTATGCATATCAATGGCATGGGGAGCAGATGCCACCCATAGGATAAATGATGTCATTGCCATTTGAGCTATTAGATAGTAAACAGGAACAAAATTAGGTCATTACTGACCAGGGCTATGCACATGTGACAAAATTGTTTCACCAAGAAAATTGTAGCACCTGTTTACAGCGTTGCTATTAATATTCATATATCCATCTAGAAAATCATATGTAAGCAGATGGGTGAAATTTGAAACCCGTCAAAGCACAATTTCTTAATTGCTTTAAATAAAACATTCCTACAGTTGGTGGAGAAGCAATTAGATGCATGCAATATTCATTGCCATTTTCACGTCACAGTTTTTATAATTAGAAAAACTAATATGCAGGATATTTATCAGAACATTGTGATTGGTACAAAATTCAACTTCTAAATCTTTAGTGGTAATTGTAGAGAATCCAGGTGCATAGTTTTTATGTATGGATAGACAAAAGCAGTGATAGAAATATGTATTAGATAGTTTATTAATTGGATCTACAGTTTGAACCTTACATATTGAGAAATTTGTATCTTTGTAACTAGAATATTCTATATTACAGCCATAGTTTCTGTGTTATGTAATCTTTGCTTAGATGCAAAATAACAATATAACCATATAATAATGTGGTTAATGGTATGAGTTTAACTTTTGATAAACTTTTATTGCCATAATTTTGAATTTAACCATGTTTCAGTTATCAAACATTAATCTTATAAAATTGGTCATAGGCTCAATCTTCATATCTTCATTACGATCTCTGTCTCTTTCTCTGTGTGCATGTGTGTGTGCGTGTGTGTGTGTGTAGCAACAAAACAAAGTTAAATAAAATAAAACGAAGAATATTATATGAATGAAAACAGTAAATAATAATTATGACAAAGAAAAATAAGAGACCTGATATGTAATTTCATGAGCTTACTTAAAAATTATTTTAAAGATTAAATTGACAAAATTTTGACAAATTTAATTTGGAAAAGAGTGAATATATGACTCTAAAATATTAGAAAACATAGGAAAATGCATTTGAAAGTGATTAATTTATTAAGAAATATTATATAGAAGAAAATTGAGTTTCTCTGAAATAGGAATTCTTGAAATCTGTAAAATAGAATCAAGATTGTAGAGAACTTTAATAGCCCATGAAAATATAGAAGCAATTGAAAACTACACAGACAAAAAAATCACCTAAAATAATTAGTTTCTGTATCCTAATAAGAGCTTTTTGGAACATTCTTAAAACTTTTCAAATACTTGTTTCTAAGTCATATCTTGTTCATTGACACTTATCAAAATGTTAGTAACAAAGCGCTCAGACATTATTTGTTAAATGATGACTATATCTCAGAGCATAAATAAATATCGATAAGAATAATAATCCACTTTGTAAAGTTACTAAAACCCACGTGTCAAAATCTGAAAAGAAAAAACAAAAAAGAAAATGGAAGGTCTGTTTTATTTATAAATACAGATGCAAAAACTAAAATTTATAATCAGCAAACCAAGGAAAAGTAGTGTTTTTCCAGGAATTCAAAGCTAGTTTGGTTCTGAGAAACATATCCACAGAATACAGTATTTTAAGTTGTTAAAGAGAGTAGAAAAGCAAAATCACTTAAAGTTACTTGAAAGGCATTAATAAATGTTTTACCATGTCTGGATTAAAAAAAAACAAACAAAGTGAAACAAAATCCTTATATACCATGCATATAGTGTATGTATCTTTCTAAACTAACTGGCAAGGGCATTTTAATTTTGATCAACTTAAGCTAGTCACATTAAATAAAGAACAAGTCTGGGAAACTACCTATCATTAC
Organism: Lepilemur ruficaudatus; assembly: GCA_963574885.1. Taxonomy (NCBI): domain Eukaryota; kingdom Metazoa; phylum Chordata; class Mammalia; order Primates; family Lepilemuridae; genus Lepilemur; species Lepilemur ruficaudatus. Next base: position 6,422 of record CAUYRT010036288.1, read on the forward strand.
TATTATTTAATATTGTCATAGAGAGAAAAGTCAAAAATATAATCTAAAACAAAGGGTATAAACAAGGAGAAGAATCAAAAAAAAGAAGGAATGCAGGGAAACTCAAGACTTAACTTGCTGTATGTCCCTTTCAATGGATCTAATATCTGTAAGGGTACCTGTCTGTAGCAGCAAGCACAATACAAAATAGTATATTAACTTATAAAATTCAGATGGCCAAAACTTACTTATTTGGTCTCTGTATACTCATACTCTACCACCTAATGTGTTAAATTGTAAGAAACTGTTAAATAGATCTTAAGTGCTTGCGTATGTGCTATATTATTCATCTCAGTATGCAAAAGTGATATCGACCTGACTATTGCTTCAAGAAGCATTCCAAGGCCAAAGCATCCAAAACTTTTCATAAATTAAAGTTTTTATAATCATGCCCCCAAATAAATAATATGACTGTACAGTCATAATTCACTTAACAACAGGGATAAGATCTGAGAAATGTATCCTTGTGTGATTTTGTCATTGTACAAACATCATAAAATGTTCTTACACAAACCTAGATGGTATAGCCTACTACACACCTAGGCTATATGGCATAGCCTATGGCTCCTAGACTGCAAACTTGTAAAGTATGTGAGTGTGTAAAGTATTGAATACTGTAGGCAATTGTAACATAATGGTAAGTATCTGTGTATGTAAACCTAACTAAACATAGAAAAGGTACAGTAAAAGTAAAATAGAAAAGATACGGGTGTCCTATACACCTGTATAGGACACTTACCACGAATGGAGCTTTCAGGACTGGAAGTTGTTCTGGGTGAGTCTGTGAATGAAGGTGAACATTACTGTACACTACTGTAGTTGTTGTAAATACTGTACATTTAGGGTGCACTAAATTTATAAAATGTAGCTTTCTTTCTTAAATAATAAATTAACCTTAGCTTACTGTAACTTGTTTATTTTATAAGCTTTTAATTCTTTTTAACTTTTTGACTCTTTTGCCATAGCACTTAGCTTGAAACACACATTATACAGCTATACAAAATATTTTCTTTTTTAATATCCTTATTCTGTAAACTTTTTTCTTTTTTTTAAAGTTTTTCGCTATTTTACTTTTTAAACTTATTTGTTAAAAGTTAAGACACACATTAGCCTAGGCCTACACAGGGTCGGGATCTTGAATATCACTGTCTTTCACATCCACATTTTGCCCCACTGGATGGTGTTCAGGGGCAGTAACAGGCATGGAGCTGTCATCTCCTGTGATAACAATGCCTCTTCTGGAACATCTCTTAAAGCCTGCCTGCGGCTGTTTTACAGTGAACTGTTTTTTGTTTTATAAACAGAAGTAGTACACTCTAAGATAACTATAAAAAGTATAGTATAATAAAAATATAAACCAGTGAAAGTTGCTTATTATCATTATTAAGTATTATGTACTGTACCTAGTTGTACGTGCTATGCTTTTATATTACTGGCAGCACAGTAGGTTTGTTTGCCCCAGCATCACCATAAACACAGGAGTGATGCATCGAGCAACAATGTTATGGCAGCTCTATCACTAGACAAAAAGAATCTTTTTGGCTTCTTTGTAATTTTACCCAACCACCATTATACATGCAGGCCATCATTGACTAAAAGGTCATTGTGTAGCATATAACTATATATAAAGAAATCCTAGAAAACCAATAAAAAGACTTAGAATTTTCAAAAATGTTTGAATATTAGATGAATACAATTTGATAGGGTTTCCTATGGTACCAGTATAGTTTATAAATTGTAGGAGAAAAATATTATACATTGAAAACAACAAAATGCACAAAATACCACAAGTTGTTTCTAACGAAAACATGTGGAACCCGTATGTAAAAATGCAAAATTAAAATATCAGTTATAAATGTATATCAGACTAAGTGGAGAAATATCTTGAAGTGGTAGTACAGCTATTCCGGAGAGCGTAAACAGCAAATGTACATTCTCCACCTTTAGAAAGAGCATACTCAGTGGGCAAAGCTGAAAATGGAGAGAGTATTTCTCAATCCTCAGTTATGAAGAGAAGAGTGGCCTGAAACAATACTGGAGAAGTAGGTAGTGACTCTAATAAAAACATGAACATTAGGACTCATCAATTTTCTTTTTTTAAGGCGGAGCCATGCTCTGTCTCCCAGGCTTGGAATACAGTGGGGTGATCATAGCTCCCCGCAGCCTCCAACTCCTGGGTTCAGTGGATCTTCCCACTTCAGCTTCTGAAGTAGCTGGAACTACAGGTGTGCTGCTGCCCCTAGGCTCATTCAAGAATTTAAAGCAGGGGTGGCATGGATGGCTTCTTAGATTTTAAAGATTACTTCAATAAAGAAAAAAAATACAAAAAACAAAGAATTCCCTGAGAAGAGCACAGATGGAGGCAGTGATCAACTAGGATATTCTTTTAATTGTTAAAGAAAAAAATAATAAAGATGGGGATTGAGAATGGAAATTGAGAAAAAGAGGTATTTTTAAAATATTCAGGTGGTGGAATCTATAGGAATTGGCAGTTTAGTGAGAAAGACTTCCTTTTATTCTGGCTTAAGTATTTAAGAGTGTTTCCATTGGATAAAATAAAGAACTCTGTGGGAAAATTTTCGAGGTGAGAATTCAGTTCAGTTTTCAATATACTGGGTTTGGGATATTTTTGAAATATCTAATTGGAGAGTTCAAGAAGCAGTTAGATCTATTTGTTTTGGTAATTCAGCCTGAAATATAAATTTCAAAATTAATAAGAATAACCTTTGAATTTGTGAGGGTGGCCTTGATCTTGCATGGGCTATGGTGCAATTGAGAAGAAAAGAACCCCAATTATCAAATCCTAAGCACTCCAATGTGAAAGAGAAAAAAAATAAGCTGGAAAAAGTGGCCCAAAATGGAGAACCAATGAGGTCGGAGGAAAACAAGAAAGCTATGGCCTCGCAGAAGCTAAGGGTTATGAATGTTTCAGAAAGAGGAGAGGGACTAATTCTGAGGAATAGTGCTGAATTTATCTAGTAAGGTGAGGAATAAACTAGTCGATTGCATATTGTAGCCTGGGGGTCACCAGTAGGATAATTAAGAAAGGTCAGTTGTGGTAGAATGCTAGGGATAAAAACCAAATTTAAGTGGTTTCTGGAGTAAGTACATAGTAAGAAAATGAGTAGACGACTCAAGAAAATTGATAGAGGAGAAAAAATTTTAAATAGTAGAATTTAAAAGATGTAGTGACCCAACGATTTTAAAGAGAGTAGAGACAATAGAGAACTTTTGGTTCCAATAGAAGCAGAAGCATATGGAGTCCCAGGACAGATAAGCCTTAATTATGGTGGGTAACATGAAGCATATGAGAGAGCACTTATACTATATGGAAATACATTATAAAATTGCAAGTAAAATTGTGGCATAGACCCAAGGGGTTAATTTTTGTGAAATATATCCTGTTACATAAAATAATTTAATATATGATAGGAGAAACAAAGAATAACAATAGGAAAGCCCTGTGTCATACTTTCAAGAAAGATTATTTAGTGCCTACTCTGTGCCATGCACCGCCATAGAACTGAGAACACAGTAGTGAACCAAAGTAAAGACGTCCTCATGTAGCTTACATTTTAGTGGAGAGAGACAGCCTACATAGATAAGATTAATAAGTAAAAATTAACCATATGTTATTTTACGGAGAGAAACAAAGTAGGAAAAGAAAGATGAGGAGTGTTGGAGGGGATATTTTAAACAAATGACCAGAGAAAGTCTTTTAAAAGGTGAAACTTGAGAAATGACTCAAGGTGTCAAGAAAATGAGCCATGAGGCTATTTGAGAAGGGGAAATAAAAAGACCCCATGATGTGAGCCTGATGTGTCTAGAGTGTTTGGGGAAAAAAATAAGGAAACCATTGTAGCTAGAATAGAGTGAGCAAGAGGAGAAATGTTCCAGAAGAGGTCAGAGGAAATGAGAGTGAGTGGGTTAGGTACACGGAGAATATGCAGGGCTTTAGGTATTTCCTCTGACAGAATAAAGCCATTGCAAGGGTCTGAGCAAAGGAGTATTAAGATCTACAGTGGAACGGTTTACAGAAGAAGTGGGAAGACCAATCACGGGCTCTTTCAATAATTCAGACAAGACATGATGGTGGCTGGGACAAGGGTGGTAGCAGGGGAAGTGCCGAGAAAGCAGTCAGATTCTGGGTATCCAGACATTTGAAAGTAGCACTTGCAGAATTTGCTGGAAGATTTCATGAGGGTAGTGATTAAGCTAACAATCTACGGAACCAGACACTCAGCATTTGAAAGTCTAGTTCAGTCACTTGTATGGCCTTGGATAACTTATTTGTCTCTTAATTCCTCTGTTCCTTCATCTGTAAAATGGGGGCATAATCATATTTGTTTCATAAAGTTGTGGTAAGGTTTAAATTGGTTAATACTTTCAAAGTACTCAGGTCAGAGAAGACATGGAAATGAGTATGTGGGGGGATGATTGGAAGGTAAATTCTGAGTTAAGTTTGGGTTACTGTTAGATACATATGTAAAGATGTCTTCAAGGCAGGTATTCTCAGGAATCTAGATTGGGAATACAAGGGGAAAATCCAATTTTGACTTAATTTGTGAGGCAACAGTATATAGACGGTATTTAAAACTAGATTTAAGAAAAGAAAAATAAAGCATTAGTAGCATCAGCAGACCTATGAGACAAAGTATAACTGGAGTCGTTTCAAGGGATAATAGAAGTATAGAAATTGAATACAGACCTTTATAACAGAACGTTTATTCTGAAGGGAAGGCAAGAAAAGTCAGTAACTGGAGAAAAAAATTGGGTCATGAGATGGTATTTTTACTGTTGTTTTGGTATGATATAAATAATAGCAAGCTTGTAGATTTGCAGGGAAAATTTTAATAAAAAGGGAAAAATAATGATGCAAAAAAAGAGAGAGGAGGTGTTCTAGAGAAATGTATTTGAGAAGCAAGAGGACGTAAGGTTTAATGTCAAGCTTGGCTTTTGTTAGACCTATGGGTAATTTATCTTTGATAAGTAAGAAGGTGCATATGCAGGTGAGTGGGTAGACAGTAGTGGAAGCATGTAAAAATTGACTTAGCGTTAGCTATGGGTTCTTATAATAGTAGTTGTTGATGTTACCATTACTATTATTGATAGAGACAGTGATATTACATAAGTTCAGTGTCTTATTCATCTACAGTTCTTATAAAATGCATTACAACTGTAGTCAATCAATGAGGTTTTGTTAATTGAATAAATTAGTGTCTCATCCAATTGTTAAGTACAGTACATTAAACATTATCATTATCAAACTGTCTTTATTACTTATTCAGGGATTGACAGTCCCTAAGTTAGGTACCATGTAATTGTGGCTAGAGGGCTATAGAATGAGGTAGGTTCGACCTGAAATTGACAGTATAAACCATACAAAGTTAAAACAATGTGAACAATTATAAACTAAGCACGCCCTCGTCATGCAGAAGTAAAAATCAATTAGAAACATAACATCTTGGATGTCTATCATTTATGGTTCCCGCAGAAAACTATAAGAGAGAACTACTTACAAATGTGACAAGATTGAAGGAGAAAACAAGAGAAGAAGATACACTCTCAGATTGGCAGCAGAAAGGAGCAGGTCCCACTTTCAGGGTTGAGGGAACAAAGTGGTGTTCTCATACGCCACAGAGGACAAAGCCCCAGAGGAGCACCACCCAACAGGAGAGGTAGGTGGTCATGGAGAGACGTATGCAGGGAGAGAGTAAAGAAGAAAGATCCCAAGCTCACTCTCTTCCCACCCCTCACTTTTTGTCAGTCTTTCCCATTGGCTGAACCTAACTGTAAGTCAACCAGAAGATTAGTCTCCCAGTGCATAGAACAGCACTGCTAGGGGCAGAGAGTGCATCTGGGAGCATACATGTGTGGGGAACGGGGTGTGGGGTGGGCAAGAAGCAGAATGACACACAATGCCGAAAATATACTGTTTCCTCTACAATTTTCAAATTTTTATCATAATTTTCATTTGTACAACTCTGCCCCAGGAGTATAGCATTTGTTCAGTTATTTTGGAACTGTTAGGTAGATAATAAAGGATTCCAGGTCTCCTAGGTATGAAAGTGGGTACTGTTGCCCCCATCTTGGTCCTGTCCAACCCTGATTCTCCATACCTGGGAGAGAAAGGAATACTCTACGAATCGGCCAATCATAACTTGGTGCACCAGCTGCAAAAGAATGCAGAGGACTCTCTAGCCCATGGGCCAAGCCACATGGGTACCATACAGTCTAGAAAGTGACCTAGAACCCACATGTTCAGTTAAGGCTCAGGTCATGTGATTCCCAACTGTCCATTCAAAGTGGTTCCATGGTGAGTTCTGAACCACAAGAGAGGTCCCTATCCAGACAGTATAAAATAGGATGCAGACCATAACCAAGGTCTTTCTTTTTATCCTTCCTTTTGCCCGCTCTACTGTGACAATAGGTCCGGTCCATGGCGTATGTGCCATGCTCTGTAAACCTGTATCTTGCTCTTGCCCTATAATCCTATCTTTCTCTACTCAACAAACCTCAGTTTTGTGCTTGTCTAACTTTGGTGTGTCTGATCATTCTTTCGTCATGGGCGGAACCCACAGTTTCAGATTAAAACCTAACAGAACTATGAAGAATGGTGAGTTGAGATGTCAGTAAACAAGTGAAACTGGCCACATTGAGTGGGACTAATAAAAAGTTCACATTTATTTCAAATTTGAAGAGATCAAATTGTGCTGACCTCGTTTTTCAGGCTCTTAAATAATAATATTGAATCTAGACATGGTCAGTGATAATGTATTCACATCTGACATGGAAAATCGTTTCTTTCAGTTGTATCACTTCTACTTCTCATCTCCTTGAATGCTTCTAAAGTGTTAGCATTCATAGAAGGCAAACATCAGACTCTATAACCTTTATACTCAGACATATTCTAAGCAAATTATGGGGGAAACTATCTGCCTCTAACTTTCCAGGGTAGACAATAAAGAGAGTGGACATAGAATCTGAGTATTTATACAAGCATTTTATTCTCTTGGAATATATGTGGAAAAATCATCTGAGAGTGATAAGGTCTGGGCCTGTCTGAATCAGACAGAGAGGGAGACAGATTAGGGGAGAGAGAGACACAGAGAGAGAGAGCGAGCGTGAGAGAGCGCACTGTGTGTGTTTTTAAATGTTTGTTGTGGATATTTTATAATCTTGACTAAAGTGGGTAATGACTATACTATCCACACAGCACTGTCTAATATATGTTTAATTAATATTGCATAAGAGGTTTGCTGTGGTTTTTTTATGCAAATAGGAGCATAAGTATGTCTGTAGGTTTTTTCTTTCCTACTTCTCTCTTTTGGAGTTCTGCTCTCCTGAGGTACAAAACTGAGCAACAAAATTACCTTAAAGAGGGTTTATGAATCACAAAGGAGAATTCTTTATGTACCTTGTTTCCATATGAAAGTAGCAACATTTGTGCATAAATGGCTTGCATCATTTTTTATGAATTGGGCCTTAAGTGCTCATGATTGTCCTTGGTATTCAGTTTTTAGTCATTAAGTAGCGTTGAAACAACAGGAGGAGAAAAAAGGAAACATTTTGTACCTGTGGTACACACTTGGACAACACAGCTTTAGGAAAATAGCTACACTCTTATCCTTTTATATGTATAAATTATGCAGGGACAAAGACAAGTGTGAATTGATGAAAAGGCAAATAATATATTTCTGAAACATTAATAGTCAAAGCCATACTCAGGATATAAAAAAAATGCATTGATTTTCTTATTTGATTCACGTGCACTTTCATATTTTGCCAATCTATATGGCTCCGCTGACAGTATTAGGTTTGCTCTGGGTGAAGGAAGGAATAATTCTCTTCCTAACTGTAGGGTAATATGTTACCTCTCTTAGCATATTACCTAATAATCATGCTCAATGACTGAGGAAGAGGGGCACTGCATATAGATTTTTTAAGTTTTTTTTAATGTTTTATTATTGTATATTATGCACAAAGGTGAAATGTTTGAGACAAGATGAATATTTCTTTATAATATTTGAAAAAATATATAAGAGAAAAACCTAGAGATTTCTCTATTTCTATTATGGGCTGCATTGTATTCCCCCAAAATGTATGTGTTGAAGTTCTAACCCTCAGTATGTCAGGATGTAACTATTTGGAGAAAGGTCCTTTAAAGTGGTAACTATGGTAAAATGAAGTCATAAGGCACGCCCTAATCCAATATGACTGCTGTCCCTCTGAGAAGACAAGATTAGGATACAGACACACAGAAGAAAGGCAATTTGAAGATACAGGGAAAAAGCCATGTGCAGAATGACAATTTGAACCAAATTATTTATATTTCCAAATATAATGTATTTTTTCATTTCATGACACATGGCGATGGCAAAGTTTTGAAGAATAACATAGCACATGGTAAAAGCATTAACTTATAAAGTTAATGAAATACATTAATCATAACATTAATAATGAAACAGTAAATTAAGCCAAATGCTCTGTGTAGTTAGTTAGTTGATGAAGATTGCGGGCCTGTGCTAAATTTCCCAAACCCTTTATCTCCGTCAAACTCAGTTCCACTTTATTCCCTCAAGTTGACAACCAATAGATCTGCTAGACTTCAAACAGTAATTGTTTCAGGAGGAGCCTTTTTTGGTAGATAATTTTAATTGATATGCTTTCTGTTAGAATGTCAATTAACCTTGCTCTTCATCCTTTATTATTTAAAATAGGTACTGAATAATTTTGTGGCAGATATAAAACTAAAAACCTTGAATGAGGTAAATTGCTTATGGAGCTCCTGCTTAATTAGTTCAGTCACTTGCTGTCACTCCTAATTAGATTACTAAATTTCCTACGTTTGTAAAATATCCCATTTGGTATGAATTTAACCCTGACAGCCATTAGTTTAATATCCCATGGCTACATTTGTAAATTCACTTGTGAAAACTCAGCTTTGTAAACATTTATGTTTCAGTCACATTTTATTTTCAATATGTACTGTATTTTTTCTTTATTTTTCTCTGTCAATTTATGGTTTATTCAAAATCTTTATGAAATATGATTTATTAAAAATTAGACTCAATCAATAGTGGTTATTTTGATCTTTACCATGGAGTCAAAAATCTTGCAAAAAGTTATTGTCTTTTTCAAGAAATGCCATAGGATGTTCACAGTATACTTGCTAATTAAGCAAAATTTCGGTCCTCCTCTTTTGATTTCCGTTCAGTATGATTTCCTACTTTCTGTCCTTCATATGTGTGCTAAATTCACATCTGGCCTACCAATTCCTCTCAGACTCTCATGCCTTTCTCTAGTCAATTTGGCTTTATTGTGTGTTGTAGCTACATCTCTCATTCTAGGTCTGAAACATATAAGAGCTGCATTAGGTTAAAGGCAACTCATGTAAGGAAATACAGACATTGCTATCTCATATTTTTTTATTTTTTGGATTTCACCATCAGCATAGGCAATAAAGAGATTACTTTTCAAATTTTAAGCTGATTTGCTTTTCTCATGAAAAGACAAAGAAGAGCTCAAGGGTAATATCTTCACTCTTACGATGTAATTAAGAGTTCTAAGGACTCGGCTTATTCTCTCTGGCTGTCAGTTGGTCTTGTGACCTTGAAACACTACCCTTATTCACTCTAAATTTAAAAAATCAACTATTTAATTACTTACGTAATTGATTCTATGTCATCTATCTACCTACAAAAACAAAAATATGTTTATCTGCTTTATACATTCTCTTTCTCACATTGGAATAGAGCTGCTATTGGGGATGGACAGGATTCTGCAACAGTATGTCATACATAGCTTATAAATTAAACACTAAATTTTATGTAGTTATCTTAAATATGAGTCCTTCAATATTATATCTTTTTATAATCTGTTTAAAGGGAAACAGTATAGTTAAGTTTTCTTTTAGAGTTAGAGGTGGAAGTTTCCAGATAAAGGTTTTTTTCCTTCTACTTTTTAATAACTTCAGAATAGCTAAAGTTAATATCTAACTAAAATATGCCATATTGACTTTTAAAATATTGAAATACTTCTAATATAATGTATAAATTGATATCATTTGTATTTCTTAATCCAATTCCAAACAGAAAAGAATTTTCAAAGTTACTTGGCATGGATTGCTAGTAGTAAAGATGCAGAAATCAAAATTTGACTTTGATTTTCTTAATAAAACAAGGTCTTTTGTAACTTTTGCATATTGTATTCATTCCTGACCACTTTATACTTATCAATCCTTTTGTGAAACCATTTCCTTTCTGCAGTCACATCAGGATGATCACTCTAATACCAAAAATTATGAACACTTTGAGATTTAGAATGATAGATTGTGCCCAGGAAAAGGTATTCCTTCTGCCCATTATTTCAATCATTAGTGAAAAGGAAGGACTAACATCTCTAACTTGGAAAGTAAAATTTTTATCATAAAAATAATACATGCACATACATATTTATGAATTTTCTTTTCAAAATAGTAAAATAAAATCAGGATTGTTAGTAAACATGCAGGGAAGAAAATAAATTATGTTACCAAACTAACTGTTTTCATGGACAATAATGAGATCAGGTGATAGTGATGGGAAAAGGGTGAAAATATTATAAATGTAATTGAGGAAGGAAAGGGATTTTGATTATATCAATTAACAGTATTTGACTTGGGAAAACAGTTTGTTAAAGAGATAAAGGAAATACTGAAAACAAAACTTCCAATTCATAGAATTTCATATACCCTCTCTATGACAACATTTACCATAAAAGGTGTGTGTGAAACAACCTGAATTTGGCATCATGACCACTGCCTGTCAAATTCTATTCCAAGATCAGCCACTTACACCCAGTTTATATCAGAGAAAAAAGGCTCATCTTGGGGTGTTTCTTCCCTTGGTGTTGTGCTACATTTTCTTAAAGATGAATCTTCCTTTCAGTGAGTAGATCGTATTTATTCAAACAGTGGGTATTCAGTGGACCTCAGATTTTTAATGTGAATATGAGAATCTCAAAATATAATTGCAAATAACTAAAACCGTATGACCATGATTTATAAAATCAAATTTTTAAGAGAAAACTAAAAACCTTTTTAAAATTCTTAATAATTATCACAATAATAATTTCCTCACATTTTTACATGACCATTTTTTCCAACAAATCATCCAGGTTTATGAACCTTATGTGCAAAAGCAGCAACATCGGTTAGCAAAACACCTATATATTTCACATAAAAATACCTAAGTTACTTTAAAAAAACTAATGCTAGTGCAAACTACTAACAGTTGGCATAATGTATAAAATGAACATAAGTCATAATACAGTAGTATCAGAATTTTGATCATATGCTCTATTAGATGCATATTAACATTCTATCGTATTTCTAACCTCCAAAGGCCACACTAGATTAATGTGATACAAACAAATGGGCTCATTGCAATTTAAAATATCACTTTTTTAATTTTTAAACTATTGTCTTTCCCATATTTTTTCCAGAAACTAGAGTATCAATAAAGTTTTCTCATTTCAAAAGGAGAACTATTTTCTTTATTAATAGCAACCAACCATTTAGCCATAATCTGTCATGCTTCCAAATATTTTTGGACATAATTTGGCAATTTTTACCAAAAAAGTCCTTCGGTTGAATAATAAATATATGTGGTAATTTACTATGTTTCCTACAAACTTTTACATAAAGAACAGTCTATATTTGACAGTGTTAAAATATCTTTGTATGTTTAAAATGTGTAAACAACTTTTATATATGCGTACATATGCATTATATGCACAACACAAATACAATCAATGTTAATTACCTCGTCATTTTTGTTAAATAAGAAAAAGCATGCACTGTGATTTTGAAAAGAAGATATATATGAAAATAAAGTATAAAAAGATATACATTGAAACATTAAGAATCATTATTATGGAGCTATATGACTATGGGTGATAATATTTGTTTACATTTTGCTTCTTGGTACTTCAATGTCAATGTTTCTCCCATTTTAAGGACAGATTTTCTTGGGGAAACATTGGAAAGCACAGCACATCAAGATATCAAATGAGTGTTTAAAGGGAGGTGGAGAACTTGACAATGTATGGAAGACAAGTGACTTTTCTGTGGCAACTGGGTGTCTTTTGCCATGAACTACAGACTTTACGTTGCCCTAAAATGCTGAAGCAAAGATAGAATTGAAGAATGCAAAGTGGGGAATGGGCCCCTGTGAGAAAAACTATGAGGTTTGACTTGAATGAGCATATGTAGCTGCGTTTAATTTAAAGAGCTATGAATATGCCTTGGGAAAAATGTTTAAGAACATTGCCCTTTCGCATCGGGAAGCTCTAGCTTGAGGATTTTGTTGCCGCGGTTGTTGTGATTGTTTTATCCTATTTTAATTTTATTTATTTGTTTTCTCCCCATGTGTGGTAAAATGCCTACAAATAAAAACACCACACTTGTACCAATACATGTTCTTAATAAGGTTGGAATGTAGTGGGAAGTAAAGAATGGCAATGAAATGCAATTTTTAATTTCTTAAATTATTTAAATAATTATGCAAGTATTCGATAGCAATTTGATAAAATCATAACTGTGAAATACAGACCAAGTTTACTTATTTCAACAAAAAATTTTGTATAGATTTCCTATGAAAGAAAAATTAGAAGGTAGTATATGTAATGACTTGCATTTCTATACCATGTTTTTTTTTGTTTGTTTTCCATAAAAAAAATCTAACTTTAAAAACTTAATATTAAGAAGTTATTTATAAAATGAACTTTTAGTATTTTGGAGAACACTATTTCCTTCCAACTTTTGTTTTAGAAGAATAATTCAGAAATTTAATACAAAAAGATCCTTTAAAATATGCATACATTATGTATATTTAAAATGTCAGCCATGTGTAAACTACCTCAACATAAAATGACCATGACAAGACTGAAGGTAAATTGTTGGTGCAGAGTGAAGGCTATTTTGAGTTCTGCAAATATGTACCGTGTGTCTGAGCTCAACTTTTGATCTAGTTTCTCTATACAAGTTGTATTTAACATCTTTGATCTCTGAGTTAGATCTAATCTGCTGTATAACTTAGCTTTTATTGATCTGTTCTCATGCTAAGCAAATCAAGTCTCACTTTTATGGGGTAGATTGAAAAAGATAGTAAAACTGCCTCTGAGACAGCAGTTTAAATCTGTGCAATAACAGTGAAAGCAAGAGATAAGGCTTTTATTACACTGCCAAACTTCACATGAACTCAAAGTGTCATTAAATAGGTATGTGTCATTTGCCACAGATATTTATTTTACTAGAGATCGTGGTTACCACCCATTTGGAAGCAATGTAGTATATTTTCTATTGTCATAGACTATATTGCTTGTCCAGGTACCTATATTTATAGTGGCATTTGGTGCATAACATAGTATTCTTTTTGAATGAATTATTTATTCTGATTGAACACTGTCTGCATGTGCTTTTTTTCGCCTTTCAATGTGGTATCAAGAGCAACAGAAAAGAGGTTTATGTTAGGTTGCCTTTGTAATACTTGATTTTTAAAAACCATGTTTGAGGGAATAAAAAGCCAATAATATGCTTTGACTACCTTTAGTTGTTCCTATATTATTCTTACTTTTTCAAGTGATATTTTATGACAACAATGGAAGAAGAAGATGTAAAAATTGAGGCTCAAGTAACTAATATTGATAGATTATCACTCGTACTGTAAAGGACATATGTTTCTATCCGAGTTAGAACTAAAAAGTCAGAAAACACAGACATAAAAATGGCGATAGTTTTAAGATATGATGGGCTGTAATAATAGCAACAACACATATTTGTATAGTATTTTGTGTCTCTATGAATGTACTCTAAAAACTATAATTCCATATTACCAAATTAGAAAAAACATAATCCTAAAGCACTAGCTGTTATTGTGTGGTGTACAGCATATATGAACAGTTATAGAAAAGAAGAAAATAATTTTACCATAATTCCAAAATTCACAGAAAACCACTATTAGAAATGTAACATTTTAATTTCGGTTAAATTTCCTATAAATTTTTAAAATGAAAACTATTAGATTTATGAAATATTCAATATCTTTTCAGTTTAAATTGACTTTTTTAAACTTGCAAATTTTTAAAGGTTCTATTATATTTCATCATATGGACACTAGAATTTATTTTATCATTTGCCTTATGTTTGACATAATGATTATTTCAAGTTAAATACAGCTCTAATAAACACTGCCATGTCAAAATCTTTAACTGCACTTTAAGTTTTTATTTTAGCTTAGATTTTTAAAAATGAAAGTATTGGATTGAAGAGTATGCATTTTTATACGTTTTGCCAAGTTGCTTCCAAGAAAAGTTATGTTAATTTTTAATACTTTCAGCCTTCTGTGGGAACTCATTTAATGTGGCTCTACCTTTCTTTGCATTATACAGAATCATTTTAGCTTTCCTAATGTGATAACAAAGAGAAGTATTTTATTTTCAAGTTAACGCTTCTTTCATTAATATTAAGCTGAATATTTTTATAGGTTCATTAGCTATTTTTTCTTTTTTGTGAATTATTTTAATCTACTGGAATCTCACATTCTTATCAATTTTTAGTTACTTGAATAATCTTAATTTTATCATTGTTTTGAATATTTTTTCCTTTTTTATATTTACCAATAATTTTAGTCACATTTACATTCGATAATCGTGAGTTTAAATATCTGTATATGTATGAACAATATATTTCCCTTTGTTTTAACACTTTCAAGCTTAGTATTTTCCTAACCCAAATCCAATGGAAATTATACCATATTTTTCTATCTTTTATGTTTTATTTTTTCTCACTTAAGTTACATAATTGTAATTTCAGTTGATTTTGTTACCTTATGTGATGTATGAATTCAAATTACTTTGGATATTCAAAGAGCTGACCAATTTTCTAGTGCTATCTTTAAAATAAAAGTATTGATAGCTTAGTTATAGCACAGTTATAATGAGTTTACTTATCATTTGTATAGCACTTTTCCATTTCCTATTATATCAAAAAATTTAATAGGTTGGTGGTCTGTGAAACCATCAATTTTAACATTTGCAAGGTATTCCTTATAGATATTCAGAATATAACACTATTTAATAGGCCCATATTTCTGGACATTTATGTTGCTTTTAATTTTTAAACCTTATAAAAATTGTTGACATTAACAAATTTCCAAATATCCTTTTCCCTCTTTTTGTATTATATTTATACATTAGATTCCCACAGGTGGAATAATGAGAATAAAATATTCAAACTTTTTTTAGTACTTGAAAGATATTGACAAAATGTCCTTGTACAATGTTATATATATTGAAAATTCCGTCAACAACGTAAGAAAGTATCAGGATCACTGTATCCTCCCTTTGTGTTTTTCTCCCTTTTTGGGTTGATTGATGGGTGAAACCTCATGATTATTTTTGTCGCCTTCTGATTACTAATGAAGGTTATACATTTTTGCATAGTTTTTGTTGTTGGCTATATTTCTTCATTTGTAAAATGTATATGGTATTCATTTACTGATCTAAGACTCTTAGTATTTTTATTTTTTAGGTCTTTTTATTATATATTGTATTTAGTTATACATATAATCTAGCTATTAACTAACGTTATAATTGCTGTTGTTTATAATTCTACTATATGTCCTCCTTTTCATTTTGGCTATTTTATATAGATGTGTCCATTTTTGAATGTTAACATATATTCACAATTCTTTTAAATAGACCATGTCATATATGTCATAAATTTGGATAAGCATGCAATTCTGGTTTCCACCTGTGTTTCATACATCAGATGTTTAATGATTATTTAAAAATATTTTCTACTGTTAATAAAAATAAAAGTGAGTTTTTTAAAAAGTTCTTCAGTTGACTAAGATTTACTCTTTTTCAAATTTCCTTGATATAAAAATAATCATTTTATTTGATCTTTGTTATTAATGTGATTAATGTGCAACCAGAGAATCCTAATTCAGAAAAAAATAATGATTTTAGTTTAAAAGTAGTTTATAACCAACTCAATGTTGCTTAAAATTTGTAAAAATAAACTATATCTTGCATACCTAGAAAGTCTGAAAGAATGAACTTTGATCCATGGCTGAATTAAACATTTAAAAAAGGTTATACTCCATCTCTTATGTGCCTCTGGGATCTCATCTTCTCCTGTTTTATTTCCAAGTCACAGGGCCACCCTGGACTGTTGGCTATGTCTTAGTGGAAGAAGTACCCCTCCTAGGCAGCCTGAGTGGAAGTACCTACCCCTGTGATAGAGAAGGCAGATCACCTGATCCTTAGGGATGGGGAGGTTCCACTATGGTACGGATATAGGACCCACAGAATAAAGATGCCTACTTTCATCCAACACCTCATGTCAAATATCATTGCATTTTTTCAAAGACTCTGAGTTAAGTTCATATACTTAGTTCCTTTGTCTCAGAGTGGTGAAATAATTGTTGGTCAGTTCCAGCATACTGACAAGTCATAGGAAATTGAATTCAAATTCAAGTTTCAATATTAAGGTTGTCTAAACAGAAGTAATCTTAGAAATAGTTTTGTGGTATTTCTATTTATATCACATTTCTACTTGCCGATAACTTGATAGGACTTTACTACTTCAGAAATTTTTTATTCCACACTAGAAGTTCAAGAGAAAAAGCTTTGCCAAATAATTCATAGAATATAAGCAATGTCCATAATGCCAATGACAAGGTCTTGAAATTAGTCTTAGCTGTATAGGCAAAAATGTCAGCCAAGTAAGCCAACCTAGACAAATTCTTCTCTGTCATTTCTTGTTCTCAATTAAAAAAATGCTTCAAGTTTAATCTAAGGAATTTTTGGCTTATTTTTGTAAAGAAAGTGATCTTTTGTTAATATAAAATACTTTAAAAAGTTGAAATTGTCATTCAATTGACCTAGCATATGCAACCAAAAGACACGAGGAACTGGCCAAACTGAGGAATAGTAGTTGCTGATGAGAAATGAAATGATTATCAATTACTCCATAACCTTTTTGATTCAAAATATTAAAGCATGGCAGAACCCGTGGAGTAGATGGTATCATTTGAAAGAGGTATTGCTTTGGTATTTTTGCTAATTATATATATTTTAAAAAACTATTATTCTTCTCACCTCTCATAAAGAAATAAATTTAATTTTCTCACCCCTTGAATCTGAATTAGCCATGAAACTTATTTTAGCTAAGGGGATGAGTTAAGCAAAGAGAGGTTTGAAAAGCACTTGTCCATTGAGACTTTTTCTTTTTCTCTTAAAATCCTACTGCTGCTTTGTGAGTGAGCTCTGTGGAGCCTACCAGACAGAGTTACAGGGAGATACTTGGGCTAGTTATGCCTATTTCCCCAGTCAACTGCTGGATTGCCCTCAGATTTGGACGTAAGGCCATTTTAGACTGTCCAAGCCAAAAGGAGATGATAGAGGACTGTAGAAACATGAAAAAACCCACCTAAAATGAGTTGAGTCCAGCCAGGATGAGCAGAACTACTCTGTTATCCTTTAGATTTACGAGTAAATCTAAATTTACTTACAAATTTTAAGTCAGTAAGTTTTGGGTGGGTATTTTGTATCTTACTAGATAATTGAAAGAATTCATCCTTTGCTCTAAGAAGTAAAATAGAGAGACCATTTCAAGGGGAACTGGAATGACTTTTCAATCATAAGGAGCTTCCTTTGCTCATTTAGTGAATAAGCAAACTTATACAAAACTCTAAGAAAAGATGATTTTTTTAAATGTTATTTGAAAATGTTTATTTTACGTATAAAAATGCTCAACATCTCTAATCATTACAGAAATTCAAATCAAAACCACAATGAGATACCACCTAACCCCAGTGAGATTGGCCTCTATCAAAAAATCTCAAAATAACAAATGCTGGCGAGGATGTGGAGAGACAGGAACACTCTTACACTGCTGGTGAGACTGCAAATTAGTGCAACCTCTGTAGAAAAGAATTTGGAGATTCCTCAAAGTGCGAAAAATAGAAATACATTCCACCCAGCAATAGCACTATCAGGCATCTACCCAAAAGAGCAAAAGACATTCTGTAATAAAGATATCCACACTCAAATGTTTACGGCAGCACAATTCACTATTTCAATGATGTGGAAACAACCTAAGTGCCAGTCAATTCATGAGTGGATTATTAAAATTTGATATATGTATACCATGGAATATTACTCAATTATAAGAAACTACAGTGATCTAGCACCATAGTTTCCTGGATAGAGCTTGAGCCCATTATCCCAAGTGAGGTATCACAAGATCAGAAGAATAGGCCCCACATGTACTCGCCATCATCAAATTGGCACTGACTGATTAACACTATGGTGTTCACATGGTAGTAATATTCTCCAGGGATTAGGGGGTTGGGAGGGTGGTAAACTCACAACTAAAGGACACGGTGAGCGTTGTAGAGGGGAAGGACATGCCTCTAACCCTCACTTGGATGATGCAAAGACATAAAATGTAACCAAAATGTTTGTACCCTCCTAATACCCTGAAATTAAAAAAATGTTATTTTATTTGTATAATTTTAAGGGGTTCAAGTGTGTTTTTGTTACATGGATATACCACACAATGGTGAAGTCTGAGCTTTTAGTGTAACCATCACCCTAATAATGTACATTGTACCCATTAAATAATTTTTCATCCCTTCCCACCTACACCCTCCTAGCCTTCCCAGTTTCCAATGTCTATTATTCCACATTCTATGTCTGTATGACATTATTTAGCTTCCACTTATAAATGAGAACATGTGACATTTGACTTTCTGAGTTATTTCACTTAATATAATGGCCTCCAGTTCCATTCATTTTGCTGTAAAAGACATGATTTCATTTTGTTTTATAGCTGAATAGTATTCCACTGTGTACACACACACACACACACACACACACACACACACATTTTCTTTATCCATTCATCTGTTGATGGACACTTAGGTTGATTCCAAATCTTTGCTATCGTGAATAGCACTGCAATAACGACACAAGTGCGGGAATCTTTTTCACATAATTATTTGGGTGGATAGATATCCAGTAGTGTCAAATGGTAATTCTATTATTTCAAGTCTTTTGGGAAAATCTCCATATTGTTTTCCACAGAAGTCGTGCTAATTTACACTCCCACCAACAGTATATTACGTAAGTGTTTCTTTTTCTCTGCATCCTTGCCAGCATCTATTGTATTATTGTTTGACATTTTAATTATGGCCAATTCTGACTGGCATAAGAAAATATCTTGTTGTAGTTTTAATTTTCATTTCTCTGATGCCGAGTGATGTTGAGCATTTTTTCATGTTTGTTGGACATTTGTATGTCTTCTTTTAAAAATTGTCTACTCATGCCCTTTGCCCACTTTTTAATGGGGTTATTTATTTTGTTGTTGTTGTTTGATTCCTTGTAAATTCTGAATAATTAGACCCCTGTCAGAAGTATAGTTTGAAAATGTTTTCTCCCTCTTCTTAGGTTGTTTTCCATTCTGCAAGTTTTCTGTTCACTTTGTTGATTTTTTTTTTTTTTTGCTGCACAGATTTTTAGTTTAATTTAGTCCCATTTGTCTATTTTTGGTTTTGTTGAATTTGCTTTTGAGGTCTTAGTCATAAATTCTTTGCCTAGACCAATGTCCAGAAGAATTTCCCCTAGGTTTTCCTCTAATATTTTTATATTAATAATGGCATTCATCATGTAAACATAAGTAAAAACAAAACCATATGATCATCTCAAAAGATGCAGAAAAAGCATAAGACAAAATTCAGCATCACTTCATGATAAAATCCCCAACAGAATAAGCATAGAAACAAAATGCCTCAAAATAATAAAGCCGTATAAAATAAATCCCCAACCAACATCATATTAAATGGAGAAAAGTTGAAAGCATTCCCCCTAAGAACTGGAACAAAACAAGGGCGGCCACTTCCACCACTCCTGTTCAATATATTACTAATAGTAGAAGCCCTAGTCAAAGCAGTCAGCAAGAGAAAGAAATGAAGGCATCGAAACTGGAAAAGAGGAAGTCAAATTATCTCTGTTTGTTTATGATGTGATCTTATAACTAGAAAATACTAAAGACTCTTCAAAAAAAAACAACAACAAAAGTCTTAGGTTTGATAAATGAGTTTAGTAATATTTCAGGATAAAAAACCAATTTATGAAAATCAGTAGCATTTCTATACATCAATAACAACCAAGCTGAGAGCCAAATGAAGAAGGCAATCCTATTTACAATAGCTACAAAAAAATACCTAGGAATCTATTTAACCTAAGAGTTGAAAGATGTCTACATCGCAACTACAAAGCACTTATGAAAGAAATTGTGGATGATACAAATATATGGGAAAATATTTTATGCTCATGGTTTAGAAGAATAATATCATTAAAATGACCATACCACTCAAAGCAATCTACAGATTCAATGCAATCCCCATTAAAATACCAAAGTCGTTCCTCACAAAATTAGGAAAAAAAAATCCTAAAATTCATATGGAACCAAAAAGTAGCCCAAATAGCAAAAGCAACCCTAAGCAAAAATAACAATGCTGGAGGCATCCCATTATCTGACCTCAAATTATACAAGACCATAGTAACCAAAACAGCATGGAACTGATATAAAAAATAGACATATAGATTAATGGAACAGAACAGAGAACCCAGAAAAAAAATCCACATATTTAGAGCTAACTGATCTTTGACAAAGTTGTCAAAAACATATTCTGGGGAAAGGACACACTTTTCAATAAATAGTCCTAGGAAAATTGAATAGTCATATGCAGAAGAATGAAACTGGATCCCTATCTCTCACAATATACAAAATCAATTTAGGATGGATTGAAGATTTAAATGTAATACCTGAAACAGGGGACACGTTTATTTTAATGGGATAAGTCCCATTTCAGCCTCTTTTCATAAGACCTTCTCTACTGTAAAAATGATTCACACTTTCTTATAAACAGAATTAAGTTGTTCTTCCTATTGAATTTTCAAATGTTATTTGCCTTATAAGCAGTACTGACAATGTGGTGCTCTTTTGTGTTTAGTAACACAAGAAAGGAATATACAAGCTTAATCTTAACTTTTCCTTGACATTTGCCCGCTAAGTTAGGTCACTCTAAACAAATACCAGAGGTCAGTAATTATTGGAAGGGTATGCTTCATATGACAGGAAAATACTCTAAACATGAAAACAAAGAGATACTGCTTGTGTGTTACCTGGCTACATACAACATAGTCTCACACTACCTCACATGTTTTTGGAGAGAAACAGTAACACCTTATTTGCATAAAGTGACATGAATTATTATTTTTAAAAGATAATTTTTTAGGTAACAGAAAGAGCATTTAAGAGAAAAAACATTGCCCTTTCTTTTATTTTTCACATCCAGTTCACAAATACTATAACATTCAGCCATGGATCACAGGTACAAAACCTATACTCAAAGTTTACCATCAAATAAAATGTTGAAAGTAAGTTTGAAATATTTTCTGTCACAGAAATTTCAGAGTAGTTGCCTATCTCTATGGGGGATAAAGAAAGAAAAAAAAAGAAAATTAGGAATAGTTAAATTTAATGTAAATTTCCTTTTAGAATCTTCTAAGATGATAATACAGTATCTTAATCTCTTTATTTTATTCCCACATTTCCAAATATCCAGCAATCCTTAATAATCTAGAATAGGTTTTCCTGACTCATGGTAATTTTCTCTTTTGGTAAATAGAGTTTTAGTTCATATCATATTTGTTAGAATTTTAATTAATATTTTCCTATATTATGATATATATATTACTTTAGAACTTTTATATACTCAAGGCAATATTTGCTCAGTGAAATGAATCACAGTTAATTTTCCTTAATTTCACACTGACTGGTACAGTTTTTAAGCATTGTAATTATCTGTTCTTTGACTTCATATGGTTATCTCATTTAGAAGTAAGTTGCAGATGTATTTTTTATTTTATTTTACTTTCATGGCAATAATTAAATTCAGTTACTTTCAGAAAATCATTGATGTTTTCAAATTTAAGGATACATGATTTTACAAATTTTGCAAAGTTCTCTACTTTTAATAGATGCATTATAAATTGTATATTTTACAGTTTTTTCTATCTGTATCTCTGTGGTGTATACTTGTCTATGTACCTATATTTTTATCTGTTATCCATCTATCATCCTATATATTATGGATTCAGTTTTTATTCATTTATTTCACTAATCCCCCCTCACACACATCTTCTTGTTCTAATTTTATTTGGATGTGTCTTTTTTCTTTAGAATTTCCTTTACCTTTTTCTATTAAATTGAGTTCAGCAATTTAATTTTTTCAGCTTTTAGATAGATTATTGCTATATATTTTATTGATGCATGATAGATTATATTTTTAAGGTACATGTGGTAATTTAATACATTTATATAATTTGTATAGATCAGGTCAGTATACTTGAAATATCCGTCACCTTAAAGAGTTCAACATTTTGATTCATTATTTTTTTCTTTTCCAGTAGTGAAATAGTTGCCTATGAATTTAAATCTTTAGTATAGAAGAGCACTCTGGAGTGCTATGTGTTCAGCAGTCCATTTGCCGTATCTAGCACTTTTTCTTTCCTTTCTTATCTGGAATACTGTATTACTAGGTTTTTATTTTTAAATTGCAATATTTATTGTTGGTTCTCAGACTTTAAAAGTCTTTTCCCCACTTGCTTACATTCTCCAGTATTTGTCATTCCTTTTTGTTAGTGCAGCTTCTACATTGTTACCTATTACAAACAATACAAAGGCATGAGCAAAAAACATTGGCAACACTATCATGCACTATTATCTTGGCTCAGATTGTGTAATTTAATAACTATAATCTCACCTGGTCAAGAGCAGAAGGAATGGGAAAGAGAAGTACCTTTCGAAAGGGCGAGGAAAACAATGTTTAGAGTATGAATGTTCAATAAGGGCACATTTCATGCTTATGAAATATACAGAGGGAAGAGATATTTATACCTAAAAAGAGAAAAATGTAGAAAGGCAAGTTGGGTACTAATGACTATGCCTATTTTATAATTTTTCATAGTCCTACAAGCCAATGGATTTATGTACAGGTTATACTCTTACGGAATTTTGGTGTGACGATGATCTTTCAACTACAGAATAGAATAATCTGGGGTTCTGAAAGAATACATAAAAATATATTGTGTTAATAAATTAATGAAGATTTGTTCTGTGCATTTATTTACTCATTTATTCACACATCAGCATGAATGCATTAAAATAGTCAGCAAGGTTTTATTTCCTCTCAAGAGTAATACTACTGAAAGTGACTTATCTGAGTGTCCAGAGTGTCAGGGAAAATGTTTCCAACTGTTGAATGTATAAATTATTACATGTTCCTCCCTACTGCTGTTGGAAAGCCAGTAAAAGTGTATGGAAACACCAAGTCTAGTTACTTTTATTAATCAATCATAAAGCACTTTCAGTGCTTCTGACACTTGACAAAGCACTTACGGACTACAAACTTAATTGGCCTTCACACTTTTTAAAGCAAACATTATACTGTGTATCTTAAATCCATATAAGCAGTCCATCTCCTGCAATTACGAAAATAACAATGTATAGATGTGGCATAACAGGCAGCACAATTTAAGAGAAAAAAAATGAAAAGAATTTATTTTAATAGTGAAATGGAGTTTCATTTCAAGTTTACAAAGGTCAATGAAAGTGGCAGATTTTAAAATTTTGATAATGCTATAGCTAGACCAATATAGTAATTTTAATTCTAAGTACACATTAGGGTTCTTAATAAATTAACTTGCAAGTCGTTTCTTTGAACCATAGAAATGCTATCTCTATTTCAAAGGGAGTGATAGGATATAATTATTTCTTTACCAGATGTAACTGTAGAATTTTCTGAAAATTCAGTACATTTATTTATTTCTCTATAAAATTACTTAATGACTATAGCTCACCATCTCTAGCAAAGTATATCAAGAGCTATGGGATTCAAAAAGATCAACAATCTGCACAGGGGACACTGATAAGCCAGAGAGGAGATGATTATCCATTCCTCCATCCATTCCTCCACCCGGCCTGTCGTTCATCTGTCCATCCATATAATAATAAGACCAGAATCTGAGTTTAAGATTAGCAGATTTTCACCAATGCTACCACCAGGTCGAAACAGCAAATACCCAGGCACTTTTGAGCAAATTTCAAGGTACTCTTTCGAGTATTTGCCTGATTCATGGGTAAATCACCAATAATTTCTGCTGAATAATTTCATTCTGCCAATAGCCAAATGTCATGCCAACTGTCAGAGATCGTAACTGCAAAATTGTGCAGCAATTCTGCTCTTCTCCATCTTTCCTTGGCAGCTGATCTCTCCTTGCTCTAGTACTTGCAGTTCAAATAATCTTCCTAAAATATAAGTTGTTATGCCACTTTTCTGTTCAAAAGCTGCTATTCAGCCAGGCGCGGTGGCTCACGCCTGTAATCCTAGCACTCTGGGAGGCTGAGGCGGGCGGATCGCTCAAGGTCAGGAGTTCGAAACCAGCCTGAGCAAGAGTGAGACCCCGTCTCTACTATAAATAGAAAGAAAGAAATTAAT